>KK115391.1:1073330-1086648 GCA_000611955.2 Stegodyphus mimosarum | reverse complement strand
TCGGAAGAGAAAAAAGTATTATGCATTATATGGCTACAGTGTGTAATTAATGCTAAAGATTAGCTAAATTTAGCTTAGTACTATTTCATTCTTTGCTCAAATCGTAGGTCTTTGTCCCATCTTATCCTTTACACAAAATATCACTGCAAGAAATACAAAGCACTTGTTTGCTATTTGGTATTTCCTAACGTAAAATTTTATATTTGTTTTGTGTATATTAGGACCACCGAAAGAATTTTATCTATTTTTGATGACAGAAAGTAATCTACTATTTATGGAATTAGCTGCTAAGGAAAACATCTTTCTTCCCTAAACAACAATTTTCTATACAGTTATTCATAAAACTAAATGCGTCTTACTGCTTTCATCTAATTTTACTATTCATTCTTAAGCATAATTATATGCATATATTAGATTGTGTATTACCTTTCTACAGAATACCGTAGAAAGGTAATCTGATTACATTTTCTCCGAAATGACCACTAATTTTCGGGCCACATCATTTAAGTTTTAATTGATAGTAGTGATATTTACTTGTCATTGGATTGCATTGTAGGGATTAAAACTTGAATCTTGTTCGAAAAGTGCTGCGATTCATAATGCATTCTTTGAAGGTAATAGGATTGGGCATTTTCTTTGAGATTGGCGAAAAGTTTAAATATACATAAGGATTGTTTCTTCGTGAATTATTTATGTAGAGTCATTAGGTTTTTGAGAGAAGTAAACTTGAAAAATGTGCCCTCACCGTGACTTGAACCCTGAACTTTTAGAATGCGCGGCGAGTATGCTTCCAACTACACCACGAAGGCATAGGGAAAGGAGAGAGAACATACTTTATACTCGGTGAGCTACGCTATGCTTCAACAGGATTTGTGGTCCCAAGAGTTTTACACTTGGCCGATAAGGGGGCTGTTGATCGTTAGATTAAACATGTTATCTTTAATCTTTAGTTATATTTCATTCACTCAGTAATTTAAGGTGCATAGAAGTCCTCAATCCGTAAGGCTTATTGGAACGAACGCGAAAGCAACAATTTCAAATTTTAATCTTTTATGTTATTATGAAAATAACAGTATTAATATTTTTTTTATTTCCACTGGCTAGGCAAAAAGTTACAAAGAACTAAAATTTTACAAACAATAGAATAAAGAACAAAAAGACCGAAGTCATTGCCTAAGAAGCGCTCTTGCCTGCCAGTATCTCGACTCTTCTATAAGACCACGAAGAGCCCCACATCGAAGCAGGTGGTCCTTGTCCACTTCTCCAGAACTGCAAAGTGGGCGAATAGGATCGTTTGAAATGCCTGTGAGCGGCAAGGCAAGCATGTCCTGTAGGCAAACGGAAAGCTGCAATTGCAGTACGTCTTGGATTAATGGGAATAAGAGAAGGACTTATTCTCCAACTTTTAAATGCTGTACGAGTCTGAAGATCTCATAAGGTATAAATAAAGTTTATGTAAATAAGGTATATATTTACATAAACTTTTTAAAAACCGTTTAATCCTCCCAATAAGAAACGGCTGTATTGGGATGTTGTAGTAAATTGGCACCTCGTTTTGCAAGTAAGTCCGCTTGTTCATTGCCCCAGAGGCCACAATGGCAGGGCACCCACTGGAGGACGATTTGCTTCCCCTTTAAAGTGAGAGTTCTCAGAAATTCTTGACATTGCAAAATTTCAGGTGTTAATGGGTGTTCAACAGAGCTAATTGATTGAATGGCTGCTTGAGAATCAGCAAATATGACTGCCTGTGCAAACTTGTAATGAATAGCTATTAATTGCTGTAGGGCTATACAGATGGCTACTACTTCGCCATCAAAGGAGGTTCCAATGTGTTCTGTAGGGGCATAGAAAGATAGAAAGAATGGAGATTCGAAAACACACCAGCCGCAACCTTAAAGTGACAGTCAAACTGAGAACCATCAGTAAAAATGTGCAGCCAATGAATAGGTGGATATCTAGTCGCAATGGTCTCCAAAGCGAGACATTTCAAAAAGCTTGGTGCAACATCTCTCTTTCTTATGGATGGTTTTTGCTAAGTCTATCCTTACTTCGACTTCCAAAGGGCTTCTGGTTGTCAAAAGAGGTTGTATAGTACCTGGAATCTCAAGATCTTTCTTCATATCCAGGACTCTTTGAATAAATCCATATTGGATTTTTAATCTCCTACGCCTCACTACGAAGTCCCTCCAGTAGGGATCCTCCACCAGCAGTAGCTTTTGACGGAGAATCAAGGGTCTCATTTTCATAATATCCTGGAAGGGTTTATTTCCTGTCAATAATAACAACAGTATTAACAAATGAAGGGGGGGAACCAAACTCCTAAAGGGTTTTGTAATACTTGCGACATAAACATATACCAATTCATTTTTAAGAACACAGACGAAATTAATTTTTAGCCCAAAAGGGATATTTGCCTCAAATGGGATGTTCTTCTCGAAACGGTATTTTGTATAGAAACACTTAAATGCGTTGTATCACCTTTCAAATTATTGCCACCAAATATGATAGCCCTACGTTCTATTGTTACGAATTTTGTACATAGACAGATGCTTTTAGTACAATTATATGTGAAACTGTGCTTTTCGATGTAATGTAAAGTATCAAAAGTCTACAAACGTGGCGACCATTTGGCGACATTTGGGTCCGGTTCCTGTATCATTGTAATAGGTATTGAAATTGAATAAATGTTATTGACAACTCTTAGCTGTAACCGTAATTCGACCCTTATATCAATTTCGAGTAATTTCGAAAAGCAAAAAGTACTAGAAATATTTCGGTGGCCGGTTGAAAACTATATAAAGACGGAGGAAGAGCATCTTCTCTTAGTTGTTTAGATAATGTTGTTGAGAGTTGTTATTTCAGAGTGAGCCGATATATATATGGATTAGCTTTCTCTTTAGGTGCGCTTTACATTGAATTGTGTTAAACGTTCTTAGCAATTTTAAGTCAAATTCCGATTGTATTCTGTGATATTGTGAACACCTATACGAGAATTTTTGTGGAATATTTCAGAACTTTGAAGATTTTCTGTTGATATCAACAGAATGTCTGGTTGATAAAGACCTGTGTACATTCAATCTGTAGACACATTGCTTTTTTGAAAGCAGGAGAGATGGCAAATGAGCAATGCTTTCGCCGGGACTCGAACCACGAACCTCTCGAAATACGCGCCGAGTGTACTGACTACTACACCACAAAGGTATGCTAGAAGGTGGGAGAAATACCTTATAAATCTATTACGAACCTGTGCGCACGCAACAATATGTAAAGAAATTGCATAATGAAGAATCTGCATGGATGTATACATGTTTTTTCCACTGTCAAAAAATAACTATACATACAGCCAACGAATTTTGAATAACGTAGTCCTTCACCCGAAGGTGGCAAATGGAAGACCGAATTTTTGGACGTCTGGATATCCGAAATGTTGGATTCGGATGGATGTCCGAATTTTGGATGGAAATCCGAAATAGATATTTCCATTGAAATAGGATACCCAAAATGTTTCGCAATTACAATACTTCCTTTGCTTCGTAGAAGGAAGCAGAAACCATTTTTTTTTATCTTCTGGCATAATAATACCTCTTGATTTCTAGCATCAATTTGCTATGCCTGTAAAGGTGCAGATGTGGTTTCAAAAACTAAATTTAAATATTTCAGCAGTACATTTATGCCCCATATCTCGTAATGATGATAAAGTATCTTCATAAATTTGTGTGAAGGGAGTTAATTAGTCATGCCTTTATTTCAAAGAGAGCTCTTTCTATCTCCATATTTTTACTATAAATATTATAGAAAATATTTTTAAAATGTGTGACCCAGTTTTGCAGTTGCAAGTTATTTATACGTTTTATTACGTAAACCGTAAAAAAAAATTTATGCTGTTAAGTTGTAACTAGTAACTGGTAACTACTCCAATGTTCGCTGTCTTAAGGAATGGTTTTTAGTGAGAGAATGAAAGGAGAAAGATCTTGTCACTAGGAATTAGAGACAAGAGAGGAAATTGGATATCAGAGAATAAAACTAACCGTAAATATCGTCGTTTTTCTGTATCATATTTCCTCAAATTCATTTTACATAAGCCGAAACCGAGAAATTAATTACTTTTGTTAAACTTTCTCCAAATCTGACTTATTTTCGAAAATAGTTACTATGAGGAAAACTGTAACAAAATTTCTAGTCCTCTTCCTGTTGGATATTTTCATTCTCATATTTCAAACAATGTTGTATATATTTTTTTTTCGATTGAGGGTCGTCTTCGCGATGGTACTTTTGTACTTTCTGATAGCAAGAAAAGAAATCTAATACATATTTTATTAATAATTAATTTCCTTAGACAACGCAACTATGCTCTTTTCGAAACCAATTGAAAAGTTAATTAACTGAGTTGAAAATGACATAACAAATTGCAAATTTTGAAATTAAATATCCAGCTCATTTTTTTTTATACGGGAATCAAAATTCTTATAATTTTATTTCTTCATAAGAAGTATAAAACTTTCCCAAACATAAATATAGGAACCGGGAGACCGCATTAAAAGTTAGATATCCTTATTTGCCCAAAATAACGTTTTTTAAAAATAAAATTTGACATTGCCAAAACGCGAATATTTTCGTCATTTAAAACCCTTCCATAATTGGAAGTATATGACTACGACCAAAGATTGCTAAAATAATGCGCAGATAAGGAGGTATGTGTATATATATATATATATATATATATACATGTGATATTTTCAGTCGAGAGTCCGGATGTTTTCGTTGCGAGTGGAAGCAAGCAGAACTGAAGACAGACGAATTTCACTTTAAAAACTCCACATCCTTATTCGATTAAAATGACAGCTCATTTTTCTTTAGACGAAGATTACATATTCAATAATGATTTAAATAGTAACACTACTAAATTCAGGACCTTGGCGTCATACATATTTTTTAACAAAGGAAAGACGAAGAGACAGACTACAGCGTTTGTATAGCAAGGAATAACAGAAAGCAGTCTGACGAAAAATGACGCGTAGAGCTATTTATAGTAGCTGTTACATAGCAGACGAGAGAATTCTGGAAAGTACCGGTCTAGGGGGAAGATCTTGAAATTGCGGAAAGTTAATTAGAGGTTCCCTGTTCGCGTAGAGCAAGGCCATCGTAATTTTTTATATCTTACACATATATATATACACTCTTGATACTCCCGATTGTAATAAAAAAAGATGTTATCTATAAAATATATACTTCCCATATATAACAACTTGATATACAGGGTGTTCATAAAATCCCGGACTCATTTTGTTGTTTAATAACTCATAAAATAATAAAGATAGATTAAAATTAATAGCAGAAATGGTTAGATAGATTCAAAAAGTTTCATGACCCTTGTCAATGAACTTCCACGTGTGCCCCTTCGTCACACGGAGAAGATGAAGTCGATATTCAATTTCACGCCAGGTACCGACAAACATGTCGGCATCCACAGAGGCTATTGCGGTTGTCGTTCTGGCTTTTAGGTCATCCATGTTCGACATTCTCCTCCTGTAAACGTTGTCCTTTACAAATCCCCAAAGAAAAAAGTCCAGCGGCGTTATATCAGGTGATCTGGGTGGCCAAGGAATTGGACCTCCTCGCCCAATCCATCTTCCTGTAAAATGGTCATTCAAAGAACTACGAACGATGGTACCCCAACGAGGTGGTGCACCCTCTTGTTGCAAAAAGACATGTGGCTGAAGCTCTTCTAGTTGTGGAAATACGAAGTTTTCCAACATGTCTACGCATACGACTGATGAGACCGTCTTTTCTGTAAAAAAGAAAGGCCCAGTGACTCGGTCGTGCATTAGTCCACACCACACATTAACCTTTGGAATCCCTTTGTGCCTCACGGTATTCATGGGAGTTAACCTAACATTGCAATAGTTGCCAAAAACGAAAGAGAGAAAAATGCAATTAATAAGCAGACGATATTTAGAAAAGTACAGATATTTAGACTGGAAAATGAAATTATCTGAAATTAACCACAAGCGCAGACGATATTTTCAAAAGTAAAGATATTAAAACCTGAAAAGGAAAATATATATGAGTTATTCCATCAATAAATGCCATAAGTTTGTTTACATCTTCATTATTTTATGAGTTATTAAACATCAAAATGGGTCCGGGACTTTATAAATACCCTGTATTATAGAGGTTATATATGGGACTATATACAAAAGTTAAACTTTTTACACTAACCAGTCTTCTGTTATCCTAGATACGTACGTACAGAGGTCATGGGGAAAAAAAATCCCTTTTGAATTCCTTTTGAATTCACACTAAACCTATTTTACAATCCATTTTGGAAAAAAGTGCCCTTTATTCTCCCCATACCACAATTACAATACTTACAACGAGTATTACTACATACAACGAAGTAAAACAATGCAAAAGTGTTATTCTCTGTATGAAAAGTGTTAGCGCCTGAAGTATCTTTAAGAATGTAACAAAAGTACAGCATTAAGTTTATTCAGTTTATGCTAATTCTTCAAGAAGAGATCTGCAAGAATCTCTTTTGATGCATTGTTTCATATTTAAAAATCAAGCGATAAAGCAATAAGAATAATACAATAGACTTCTCGGAATTATCATTTACCAATTCCGTTTGCCCCAGGCAGTGACTTTGAGCAAGATGTAGTTGACTTTCAACTCCTTTTTCCCAGATTCCTGCGGGAATTCTCAGTTTCTGGCGATTAGGACGGGAGATGGAAGTGGGATATCCATAAAGAAATCTCGCGAACATCCTAAGTTTCATGAAGTCATAAAAAGAAGGGCTGGACTTCATCTATTTTTCAGCTCATAGTCGAGGGGCTGAGTCCGCTTTTATTAGGATTTGTCACCTTCTTCGCCGGCCCTAGTTAGAGGTTAAATGGCGATGTTGGGAGCGGTCACAGAGGCACTTGGGAACGTCGTAAAGGTTTTATTGTCCTTTAAGAGCGAAGGGAGCAGTAATTTTGTACGTGATCTTTGCTGAGGTGCTGCTATTGCTGTTTAACTTCCAGGAACGTGAATCGAATTGGGAGGATAGGTTAGAGTTGTTTCGATAAAATGTATTTTCACCAGTGCTGAAAATACTGCGGAATTTTAAAGAATTAAAATGACTTTGCTGTCCAAATGTGCGTTGCAAGTTTTCAAAACTTATTTAAAAATGATTAATTTAATACGATTTGACTGAAAAAGAAATTACATTCCTTATTGTTAAAGCACAAATTAAATATTATTAGGAGGTCCATATCAAATTAACAATTTATGTAGGTAACAGTCCTGATATTAATAACTTCTTTTAAAAGAATAATGGATTTAAGAAAATTCTCTAAGCTGTAATACTATACTTAAATGTAAAACTGTTAGAAAAACTGATCGCTGTTCATATTTTGCATACTGAAAATTTTCCTCCAAATCAGCTATAACGAAAACTATTTAAAGGGTATATGCATCAGCTGGGAGCATTCTTTACTTGAAGTTGTTACAAGAACGCTCTTTGTTCACGAAGACAGATGCTTTAAACAGACAGCAGTAAGAAATAGTTGCACGTGTCTATTTCAACTCACAAATATCCTCCGAGTTCTTTCATAAGAGTTTTGTTTAATCGATTTTTCATTTTAATCGACATTCTGTTACTATTATTATTATGACGATGACCAGCGAACTATGTGACTTCACTCGAAATATTTTTTTCCACCCAAATGAGCGCATTTGTTTAATTGAAGAAAACAATTTTATCTAGTAATTAAAAAGTTTGCAAAATGTTAATGCTTGTTAATGTTAATGAATTTCTGCTCTT
Organism: Stegodyphus mimosarum; assembly: GCA_000611955.2. Lineage (NCBI taxonomy): Eukaryota > Metazoa > Arthropoda > Arachnida > Araneae > Eresidae > Stegodyphus > Stegodyphus mimosarum. The sequence continues at coordinate 1,078,844 of KK115391.1, read as the reverse complement.
AATTTTAGAAATTTAACATAAACAATTTAAGAAAAACCTTCCGAGAAAAAAAAAAGGTGGCTCTCTTTATGATTTTAGTCTCGAGTAACTGATTTTTCGATTATCCAAGATGATTTAAATTCCAATTATCTCGGATAATCGAGAGTCTACCGCACTAAATCAAATTAAAAAAAAAATCTGATGTGGACACCACAAGACCTTCCTTGTGCGGCCTCTTAAACACATTTTTGGCTACACTTCATTTAAACTCGTTTCCATGAATTTCATTAGATGTTTCTCATTCGATCAATTTAGTTCTTACTTCAGGTCAAGGCAAACATACATAAAAACTGAAAATATTTTCATTAATAATTATAAAATTCATAAAAACCTAAAGCGCCATACACAGTTTAAAAAACAATTTTTACAATTAAAATCAGATTTTCTACTCCAAAAGGAGCAATTCGGCCAAGACCAAATTTTCGCAGCACAAAATCGAAACATAGTTTTCGGTCCCGGGGGGAGGAAGGACACCAAAGTTGGTGAACCAACTGCCTTAATTCTCTGTTCTACCAAGGATTTTAAATGTAAACAAATGGCCGCCTCGTTAGGCTTAGCAACCACTTAAAATTTTAAATTGTCGATAATTCTACAACTACTTCATGCAGATTAATTAAAGGCATAAAACCCTTAACAGAACACAAGAACAATATAATTCAACTACTTTTAAAGCAAAAAGAACACGATTTGCCAACATAAAGTGAGCTGATCTAGCCAGGTAATAGGGTGGAAATATACGTCTAGTAAAGCCGAATGCAACGCAAACGGGAGGTGCACAACTACATTTTATAGTTATCCTGTGTACAAAATCTCAAAGTCCTACGATTATTCGTTTTTGAGTCATGCGAGTACGTACAGACATCTTTTCTGAATCCATTTTTAATCTATTTTGAAATCCGCTTTTGGGGGGGGGGAAGGAGCCCTTTTTATTTTTTTCGTACGCGTATAGATATCACGCAAAAAAAATCATTCAAACGGATTCGAGAGCGTTCAGAACGTCGCAATATGATACCCGAAATTTTTCACGTACCATACTTTCTTTACTTCGTATCAGGCAGTAGTTACACTTTAAACTACGTTAAATACAACGCAATGAAATGCAAATCTAAAGAAAAAGCTAACTCGGATATCTCAGTTCACGAGGAACTAAACAAATAGCAACAACAATAAGTAAGCAACTGGGGGAGAGCAGATGCCCTCTTTTCTCTTTGCTCTCTTAAATAGTTTTCGACCGGGCGCGAGATATTTCTAGCACTTTCTGCTTCTCGAAATAACTGGAAAGCAATACGATGGTGGAATTACGGTTACAGCTAACACAGCGGTCAATTACATTTATTCAATTTTGAATAAGATATACCAAAATACCCTTTTATTCAGTGTTAAATGCACGTACCCCTGAATTCTTATTTTTCTGGCGTAGTTTTCTCTTCAAATTTGTCTCGCAATATATTACACAGAAAGTTATAATAATTTTATTTATAATTCTATTAATGTTATTTATCCAAGTACGAAATTCGTAACATTACATATATGCGTGGTAAACTTATCTGAGATTTATTAAATGTGGGAAAATATTTATCAAACATTGTTCGTCCAAAGGTACTTCGTCCCTGAAGGGATTCGTTTTGTTTTGCGACGGAAACATTAAATGCCGGTTCACTTTCCAAACTGTTGCCACCAAATATTACAGCCCTGTATTATATTTAAAGAAATTAAATAATGAAGAATGTGCATAAATGTATGTATGTTTCTCGCATTGCGATAACCTAGAGCCATCGAATTTGGAATGACGTAATCCTGCTGCGAATATGGGCATCTGGAAGCCCAAATTGAAATTTGGAATTTGTTTTATTATTGATTTCCTAATTTTTAAAACTTTTACGAATTTTGATTGACAAACTCAATGATCTGAAAACGAGCAATAGCAAAGTTGTACAGAAAATACATTTTTATCTCCAGTGCGTGAGACTGTGTATAGGAAATTCTAGAGAAATGCTCAGTTTAAAATTATTTTGTGATATTGTTTTTTAACTGAATTTTATGATTTAAGGGCGAAGAACACGATATTTAATAAAGAAAGGTAACACGCAAAATGTTAAAAAAACGCCTTTTTTAACGTAATTTAAAATCTGATACATTTCAGATTTCCTTTTCTTTTTTTTTTAGTCCAAAGGGATTTAGTCCCGAAGGACTATTACTTTCGTTTTGCGATTTTGCGTCGATTCACTCTGAATGCCCGTTTCACTTTTCAAATTGTTGCCACTAAATGTTATCGCTCTGCATTAAATTTTAAAAAATGAAAAATCTGCATAAATGTATGCATGTTTCTCGCATTGTGATAAAACCTAGAGCCATCGAAATTTGAATGACGTAATCCTACTGCGAATATGGGCATCCGGAAGCCCAAATTTTGAATTTGAAATTTGCTTTATTATCGATTTTATGTTTTGTAACATTTCAACGAATTTCTGATTAATAAACTAAATGATTTCAAAGCGAGCAATGGCAACACTGTACGGAAAAAAAAAACATTTTTATCTCCAGCGCACGAGACTTAAGATATGTTCATTTTAAAATAATTTTGCGATATTGATTTTGAACTGAATTTTATGGTTTGAGTACGTAGTAGATGATATTTAATAAATAAAGGTAACACACAAAATGTTAAAAAAATATCCTTTTGGACGTAATTTAAAATTTGAAACCTTTCAGATTTCCTTTTCTTTTTTTTTAAGTTTTAAAATCATTTCAAATATAGCTACATATTTCATGCAGATTTTTGCTCATTGCTCCTGAAGTTCAGTATGCATTCAGAAAACTGAAATCAGATCCAATTTGAGCTCCTACAGTTTTTCTTTTTCTGAATAAAGTCACTCACTCAGAAAAGTTGAGGCGTGAATAAGAAGAGTGAATAAAGAAAAACATTTCTGCAGGTATTTTAACGCAGTTGTTACACAGCATTGATATTCAGTACAAAGCCTCTGTTTACCGACGTGACTATCAGGAGAAGCACACGCATATCAAATTGGAGTTGAGCAGTCACGAAAAGTTGAGACCTACTCTATACCATCCACATGGTTTACGGTGATATTATCTATTCCATGGTAACTAATTCTGCTGACTGACCATGATAACTGCGAAAATTAAAACCTATTTTTAAGGATAACTGACACGCTTTTCAATTTCATGCCAATTTTCATTGTCTATTTTTAGAATATCTCTTGTCTTTCTCTTCTTGTTGAAGTTGTTTGCTTTGTCTTCCTATGAAAAGCCCTGAGGATTATCCCTGGAATTCTGATCTTAACCTGAAAAATAAAAACAAAGCGAGGGTAGCGATCGCTGTTGATGCTAATCGCAAAGAGACGCGCGATTTTTGTAAATAAAATCATCGGATGAAAATTGAATTTGTAACAATTTACTTTATTTATATCGGCGATGGGTAAAGGTTTTGGACAGGAAAATTTAGATGCAGTATTATTTTAAAATGCCGGCTTTTAATATTTTAAATCACTTATGCAGCGGACTTAAACCCTGTAATTCAATTTTTGAATGCAGATTTGAAACATGTATGATTTTCTTAACAGTGAATCATACTCAAACAAAAATAAATTCTATTTGTCTCTCTCTCTCCTTGAGAGATAATCGCATTGGATTCTGTCTTTAGAAATACAAATGTATCCATTCCAGTTGAAATGCTGGGAAATATGTACAGGGTGTCTATAATTTAAGAATCCTATTTCAAAACTGCCTGCAAACGAAACCAGTGATCAGAAAATTGTGAATTTCTGTTGCGGACTTGATGAAGGTATGAGAATTTCTTTCAGCTAAAAAAAAACAGATTTTACATCATATGACGGAGGGTAAAACATTCTTTGCATAACATAACCCAACATTACACATTGGACAAATCACATTTGTTCTTTTCTCTCTGTACATTTGTGTACAACGAGCACGGCGGCGTCTGGATTTTCCAACTATTGGAAGATGATCCCAACATTCAGAAGATTCTAAGTACTTTTTAACCCAGCAGTTATTTTTAAACTTCCAGTGGCACATATATGTCCCATTGGTAGTCAAAGGTTTAATCGGTGTCAGAAAGTGTGTAGAGTCATTAGGTATTTTTGAAAGAAGAAGAGATGAAAATGATCAATGCCCTCGCCGGGACGCGTAATGGCAAATCGCACATTGAGTTGATCAATGTTAACGAATTTCGCTTACTGCGCATGCTCAATAGTGTATCTTTGACGTGGCAGAAAATACTAACGAATAAAAATAAACAACCCTACACAAGCCTGTTCGTCATGTAGGCCTCAGCGACTCTTCGCGATTGCAACACTATGAACACTTTTTTGTGCTTATTGCACTTGCTTCTGTTTCATTTCATTTTGGTTTATTTTGTTCGTAAACATTTAATACCATTTATTTGTAATAATTTCTTTGTCTTTAATTCAGTCATTTAAACCAGATATATTCCTTAAGTTGTTAAAGTATTTATGAATGGAACGCATGGTAAATAATCGATTGCTCTTATTCCTCAGAAGTACAATCAATAAACAACATCATGTAATCTTTTCTGTTTTTTAATCCTTCTTAAACGAAAGATAAGCACCTAAGTAATGAAGCAGCGTACAACCTAAAAGTTTTAAAACCGCGAACTGTTTACATCCAGAATACAGAACATCAACTGTATACCCTATTTAACTTCTTTTAAAATCACGTCAAAGCCCATAATTGTGCCAAATTCTCTTCTGGGCATGCGCAGTGTGCGTAATTCGTTTAACGTTGTTCAATTGAATGTGCGGTCTGCCATTACGCCGCCGGGATTCGAACCACGGACCTCTCGAATACGCGACGAGCGTGCTGACCACTACACCATGAAGCGTGAAGAAGAAGGGAGAAATATCTTATAAATGATGCGATGTCTCCCTATTAAAGTTTTATATTTGTTTCCATTCTAGATCTGTATTTTCAAACTTTCAATCTATTCTTGAGTGATTAAATAATTAACCTATAATCGTAAATTAATCCGTAAATTAGAAACCTGTGTTATATAGGACGGCAGCGTTCAAACGCATGGAAGAAAGTACAGAAGAATTTATGATAAAAATTAATGAAAAACTATAAAATGCTTATTTTTTGTTGAAAACCTGAACGTTGTTTTGCAGTGTAAATTTTCTCTTCAATGTCGTATTGCACATTATTAATTAAATACATTGTTCAAATGAAATACTAGAATTTATAGCTTCTATTTTTTTTTAAGTAGAAATAGAACTTCAAAATAATTGCGCTTTACAAAACAATGAGTACGATAAAATATACTTCTTTTAAAATTAATACTAACACAGTCAATTCCACATTGCCTACGAAAACGTTTCCCGTGTCCCAAACAATGCGTCTATAAAATGTTTACGTTCAGCACAGGTAACCGCGATCGTAACTTTTAACCACGGCTGTTTCCTTGTGAAAACTGTAAGG
>KK115391.1:1040192-1073298 GCA_000611955.2 Stegodyphus mimosarum | reverse complement strand
AGGTGGTAGGACAAATTTCCAAAGATAAGGATGAGAGCGGAAAAACCTTCCATAGCTCCGCTAACACGTAACCTGAACATCCCGAAACAACTCTTAACATTCTTGAAGTTAATGAGCAATGACTGCAGGAGGTCCTGGAGAAGGGATCCCATGGGCGCCGCGACGACGAGGCGCCGCCTATGGGGCTTAGACGGAACTCTCAGGTAGGGTCTACGATCCTGAATGAGCGAGGACACAGCTCTCCTTGTCTAAGTAGGCTTATGAAGTTATGTAGACACACATCGTGTTTACTTTTTGTGGAGTATTTTTGACCGGTTTCCGGCGGCTCGTGAGTATGCATGTGGACAAGAGGGGGCGGGTGCAGTTTGAAGAAGAGTCGCTCTCTCTCGTGAGCAGAACTGTCTGAAGGAGTTAAATGGAGAAGCTACGGCAATCTATTGTGGTTAACAGTGACAAGTGCAGAGGTGAAAGATTTTACTTAGGAAAGGCACAATTTTTAAATCGCATTGAAATATACCATGCTCGGCAGAACTGTGTCCGGATATCCCTGCACCCGAGGTAAAAGGACAGAAGTACGCACCTATAAGCAATGAAAAATTGAGTGTACACCACTTCAATATTATAACAAGTACTGCCCCTCAATAAACAACGGTTTCGTATATTATTTGATTATATCTTAAAACCATATAGCAAAAATCTGATGTGTACACCACATGACTTCCTTCTACGGAATATTAAATTATACGCAATTTTCCTGCATTTCATTTAAACATATTGAATTAAGTTAACGGATTTTGAATTAAATCTACTTCGTCGATAGCGCATAAATCACAATAGAATAAAGGCAGTCTTTAAAGTTCACTATATTTATTTACCATAGCTATACTTCTGCACTAGGTTCACTTAGCAGAGTTAAAATCATTCATTTTATAACTCAGAGTGCGTAAACATTATACCATCTGAAGAATTACCACAAGTTCTATTCAAATACTAAAATAAATCTAAAACGATGTATAAAAGAAATTAAACAAATAAAAAAGAAAGTTTTTCGCAGACGATTTAGCGCCGCTAAAAAATTGAAAGATATAGAAAAATATAAAACACCCAGTACAGTTAAAACAATTAAAAAGCAATTTTTACAGTTAAAATTATAGTTTATAGGCAAAAACAAGCTAATAACTTAAATCATAATTCCAGAATGAAGCATAATTTATTTCGCAATAGCAAAAGAAGACGTTACTTTGAGTTTCTCTCGATTGGTAACAAATCCACTATTCTGCTAAGCTCAAGTGTAAACAAATATGGACGCTTTAATAACCAAAAATTAGGCTTAGCCGCACTTAAAAAAACTTTTAAATTGTTGATAATTCCACAATCATTGCATGCATGTTAACGAAAGGCATAAAAGTCTTAACCGAAAGATAAGAACAGCATAATTCAATTCTTTTTAAAGCAAAATATGCATAATTTACAAATCTATAAGAATAAAGAAACTGGGCTCATTGAGCCGAGTAACAGAGTGAATATATATTTATATACGTTTGGTACTGCCGATTGCAAGAGAAATGTGAGGTGCACATCTACATGTTATAGCAGTCCTATATACAAAGTTCCAGCGTTCTAAGGCTACTCGTTTTTGAGTTATGCGAGATACATACATACATATATATATACGTAGGTACGCACAGACGCCACGAGAAAAATCTCTTCAGAATCCATTTTAAGTCAGTTTTATAATTTTTTTAAGGGAAAAGCGTGCTTTATCCTGTCCTTACGTTTATATATTACTTAAAAACATCGTTAAATTGCATTTGATAGCCGTCAAAATGTGTATTTTTGTTGAAATATGACAGCCGAAACTTTTCGCAATTACAATACTTCCTTTTTACTTCCTACAAGGAAGTAATAACGGGGCTTCAAAATAACGCCGAAGGCAACTAAATAGCGATTCTTCAAAGTGTGAGTCTGGTCCTATGACGAATGCAATTGTGAAATAACTCACTTAAAGAATATAGTAAGACTGCTTAAAACAGATGCATGTTGTCGTGAATTTCATAACATCCCGAAGACAAAAGTTTAATTTTACAGAAAAATACAAATGCGAGAGAAATGAAATGTTAAAAATTAAAAAGTAATTAAAAATATAACAACTAAAACAATTTACGTTTCGAAAACTTCATATTACAATCTAACACTTCAAAAATGAATTTTTTTAATTAAATAAATAAAAATAATGTATACTACTTTCGACTGGTACTGGTACGTATGTACGACACCTCGAGCGCTAGCACCAACAACCGTCACGAATGCTGATTCCTTTTCTGCATTTTCCGATATTTGATATACAGTTCTTAGCTATTAACTATTTTATTGTATTTTTATGTAATGTTGTTAATATTCATTAATAAACAGTGAAAATATCTTTCTAATGGTACAATTGTTGCTAATGGTTCTAATGGTACAACTGTTTTGGTTGCGAAGATAAGAAGTTTCTCTTGCTTTGCTACACATCTTTTTGAATACACATTATTTCGAAACTGAAAGATTTAGGTATTGTCACAGGGTGAAATAGCTAAACTCGAAAGTAAAATCAAGTATCATTAAAAAAATGTTAACCTGTGGAAAAAAATTGAGTTTAAGATTACGAAAAGTAGCAATGTAATTACAACAAAACCGTTCTGGAAATCATCTCCCGTAAAAGACCACCACTGAAAGAAACGTGTATTTGTCCTGCAGTAAACAAACATTGCTACTGAATATTATCTCACTTCTCGAAGGGAATCATTTCCACAGAAGATGAAATTCATCAAGATACATGAATAAAATGTGTAGAAAGTTTATTAACTAATACTTAACTCTGTAGTGTTTTTAATTGTTATACTTAATATTATAACTTAATAACTCTGTAGTATAACTTAATAACGCTGTAGTGCTTTTACAGAGACTGTTCGCACATTTTTTAGACGATGTATATTGTATTCACAAAACTAAATTACATAAAATTCTTGTGTTTTAAATGTTCTATTTGACATCCCTTTTTCAGAACTATCTTTCGACACCGCAATTTCCAGGATAATAATGCCTTTTGAAGTGTCAGAAGAGGTATTCTATCCCATTGCTCCCGAGCAGCTTTCCAGAGTCCTGTTAGGGTTTTGGGACAACGTTTGGATAATGCAGTTTTCAGCATTATCCAAACGTTGTCCGAAAGCACAAAAATCCATGTCAGACATCGGGAGATTGAGTAGGGATATCAGTGAAGGGTATGGCCTTGATAACAGTTTTTTGTTCCATTTCTTTTAGGAAATTTACAGTGGATTTTGATGTGGGACTGCTAGCTTTGTCCCGATGGAGTCTCACAGACGGATGGCACTGCGGGTAAAGCGATGGTATTTCATTCAGAAAAATTGGCTATAAAATGTGTTTCAGATAGTATTTGGAGTTAATCTTGACATTTTTTTGCACTCTCTTTACTTTTAATTTGCCATTATAAGAAAAACCAGCAACAATCAGGAATCCCTTAGGAAAACTTTCTTTCGATTCTTTGAACCATGTACCTAAATTTTGTTCTCCCCTTTTATGATAATAAATGGCTCTTTTTTTGTTACAGTCATTTAAATACACCCATGCTTCGTCTATTGTGACAATTGTTTTCCATTTTTCTTGGGATAAGTGTTTCTCATACAGAATTGTCCCGCGTCGAGCGATATGCTTTGGATGAAGACGATGCACATTGCGTTTTTTTCGCTTTCTTAAGATTTAAATCAACATTTATCATTTTGTTTACGGTGGACACCGAGCATTTTAATGATTTTGCAACTGTCCTTTGACTAGGGGAATTTTCTTTTAACATTAAACAACGTACCTTTGCAATAGTCGAAGATAACCGTTTTTTCCTTGGATACTTGTTTGGAATTTTTGTCCCACTGAAGGCTCCAATTTGACGTTTCTTTCCTTTCTTGTTGATAATATTACCTATCGACGCTTTAGATATCACAAAACCATGACTCTCGCATCGTTTTTGGATAACGGAGTAGGCATATTTCTCTTCCGAAAGAGCGTCAATGTAGCCTTCGAACCACTGCTTTGTTAAATTCGCCATTTTGAATAAAAACAAAACTTTCAAGCAACAGACGATAATTTTGACTTTTAAAAACATAGTAGAATTGCAATTACTTCTTTTGCGGCAAACGATTTTTTATTACCACTTACCAAAATCGTCTAAAAAATGTGCGAACAGCCTCTGTAATTGTTATACTCTGAATATGCACCAAACTTGGATTGCTTGAACTTCAGTTAGTCGAAATTTTTGATAGAATAATGGTCGAAATTAAAAATTCGAAGGTTAATTTAAGTGACTATCGAAACAAACTATTGGAAATTGATACTGATTCGAAGTCGAATTTTTAATATTTGCAAAATGTAGCAAAACGCATATATTGTTACAAAAAACCTAAACATCAAGTTAAAAAAGTTTTTTAAAACGGTGAAATAACTACTTAAAATGAAAATATTTTATAGAACAAAAGAAAATTTTGAAATAAAAAAGAACAAACTTAAAGCGAAAATATTCCAAACAACAGCGACATCCTATAAAAAAAAAGAACATTGTAAAATCTTCGTTAAAAAGGGAGATAGATAAATGAAGCTATTTTTGCCAAAAAGAGAAGATTGATTTAAAATACCTTCTGAGAGGAAAAATACCTAGCATGCTTTAAATTCCTTTTGCATACAAAAATTAAATTTCCCAGCATTCAACAAGTAAGTAACAGCAGCAGCAAGGAATTTGCAGCTGCTATTACGTGTAACATTCCAGTAATGTTAAACACATTTTAGATAAGACTGTGATTCAACTTATTGGCATGGAGTCCTATTAATGATTACGAAATTCCATGACTAGGAAGCAGAATGACATTTAAGTCCGCAGTTCAAATCGTTAAAAGATGTTTTGTCCCAAATGTAACGAAATATTCCTCGGGGATAAATAATAAAACATTTTGGGTACATTTTGCGAGCTTTATACACTTTATTCATGATTATGCACACCCACTCAAAAGAAGAAAAAAAAAGAGACATAGCTATGTACCGTTCTACTGGACCAATTGACAAAATTATACTTTCGTTTTTTTATGTCTCGAAAGAGTGACGTGGAATATGTATTAGATTTATATATCGCAACATGCAAATTTTTTACACAAAATCGGATTCTTTACATGATTCGAAATTTGTGTTTTACCCAAATTAAATTCACCTATTTTTTCTGATTTGTTTTTAAATAATTTTTAAAATTTGTTTCGAAAAATGCTTTATAACATAAAATATTTACAGTAAAAAATTCTAGAAAAAGTAGATGCATTACTAGATTATACTTGCTAAAATTTTTTTATTCGAAATTTACGAAAATATAAGTGAATTTATATATTGGCGCATCTGAGGTTGGTCATATTTATTATAAACAATAATAACAAGAAATGTGGTTAACTCATTTTGGTTCAATCTTTCATGAATTGGAACAGCTATTTCGAACTTTAAATTTTCAAATAAACTTTCATTGAGAATTATTCAAACTGGATTTTTCATTCAAATGGGATCATTTTTTTAATAATACCTAATAAATATTTATTAGAATGTAAGAAAAGTTATTTTTTAACTTTGTCAAGAATATTAATCAAAAGTTAAAAGAATTTTTTTCCCTATATGAGAAATATTCCTATATATATTTCTCTATAAGAGGAAATTTTTATCTTCGCCAGTTGCTTTTTTACGTAACTTCTTCTTATGACTAAAGAAATATTAATTTGCATATTTCAAAGTTAGGCTTCACATGTATATTTGATATAATTGAATAGTCAAAGAATAATACCAAAAATATTATAAATAAAACACGCTGTCTTCTATTACAGAAATATTTAACACAGGCAAAACGTACTAGAATATAAGACTTACCTTTTTTCATGTGTGTAGCAAAGGCAGCAAATAAAAATCATTCTGGAGACGTTTTATGTCCAATGATATTTTGTGGTAAGTAAGTAAGTTCCTTAGACGAACTGTTATTTACGTCTGAAAGGGAAACTAATATTATCATCAAAGATCCTTTTATTCAAAGCCAAAATTGGGTTGGCAACTAAGTAATTGCGGATTTTTTTTAGAAAATCAAAGACAATTTTTTCATGGAACTAACTAACTTTATTCTCTAATGTATTGCTCATTTTGATCAATGACCTTTTGCCATCTTTTAGGCAGCATCATAATCCCACGTCCATAAAACTTCGGATTTTTATTAGCAAAAAACTGAATCAGGTATGATTTGGCATCATCGTCATTATTGAAATTTTTACCATTCAAGGAGTTTTGTAAAGATCGAAACAAAAAGCAATCAGATGGTGCAAGGTCAGGACTATATGGTGGATGTGGCAAAACATCCCAACCAAGTTCCAATAATTTTTGCCGAGTGACCAAAGATGTGCGTGGCCTTGCATTTTCATGATGGAATACAACACCTTTTCGATTTGTCGATTCGGGCCGCTTTTCTTCAACTGCATTGTTTAATTTCATTAGTTGTTCAATGTAGACATCAGAATTGATCGTTCGGTTGGGTGGTAAGAAATCAAAGTAGACAATTCCTTTGTAATCCCACCAAACTTATAACAAAACCTTCTTTTGATGAATATCAGCTTTTGGTGTTGTCCGAGTTGGTTGACCTGGCCTGCTCCACGATCTTTTCAGCTGGATATTGTTGTAAACAACCCATTTTTCATCGCCAGGTATCAGTCGTTTTAAAAATGGATCATTTTCATTACGTTTCTTTAGCAAATCGCAGCTGTTAATGCGTTACGTTAAATGCGTTTCTTTCAGTTCGTGAGGAACCCATGTATCGAGTTTTTGACATAGCCAATCAATCTCACGTGTTGTACTGTGACGATCCGAATCGATTATTGCTTTGATTAGGTCGTCATCAACTTCAACTGGACGACCAGACCGTTTTTCATCTTTGAGTGAAAAATCACCGGAACGAAATTTGGCAAACCAATTTTGACACTGCCGTTCTTTTAAGGCTTCGTCACCATAAACGGCACATAACTTTTTATGAGCTTGCGATGCGTTTTTCCCTTTGCGGAAATAAAATAGCAAAATACGACGAAAATGTTCCTTTTGATTTTCCATTTTTCAACGAACGCCAAACGAAAACTACGCAACCGATCAAAAAACTTTTTTTACTGATTCACAGCTGAATTGCCAACTATCAAATAACAAAATGTGTTTTACATTTGTACTACGTTTGCAAACCTAAAAATTCAACTGAAGCCATCTATGAGTGAAATCCGCAATTACTTTGTTGCCAACCAATATATTTTTATGTAAACATACGATTTACATTAAATACACTTTTAAAAACCAAATCATGATTTGTCAAGATCTGAATTCTAATCATTAGTAATAAAATAAATGATGATTATTGTTGCATTTATTTCCGCATTTCTATCACTTCTGCTAATTTTTTGTTATATTAGAATTTATTAAAATATTTATTTTCAAATAATTTCAAAAATTTAAAATCTGGTCCTACTCTGTGGCTATTTGCTAATTTTATGTCAATCAAAGTTTTAGCACCTGCACTTCTACTCTTTGCGTCAACTCTGCCCGCCCCCAACAAAAAAAGTTAGTTTAATCAACAATCTAACTTCAAAAAGAGTTCAACATTGGGGCTGCATTTGTCAATATTTCTCCCGATTGGATAACTGCACAGGTTTTTGGTGAGTTTTTGATTTTCTTAGTTTAAAAATCGCCCATAAATTAGGTTGGTTAGTTATTTAAGTATGGCAAAGTACATGGAGGTTATTCGCCGAAGAGGAAAAATTCCTTCGTGGAGGATTTTCTAAGGAAACGTGGCTCGTATTCACTTTGCAGATGAGGAATATCACGAAGGCCATGCAGGCAACTCGTTTGCCCGGGTTAGACTCTGTAACTACTCATATTCACCAATCTTTAACCACTCGGCCACCGAGGGGAGGGGGCATTTAAGCTTGGAATCAGGTTATTACAATCTAGTTGATTATTTGATTTGAAAATATTTAAGCTATTATTATATTCTCATCCAAAAGCAGCAGAGTTTTCTTAACTGTTTAGTTTTTAAACTACCAAATTATAAGGAAATGAGGGTTTGGTTACATAAGCTGTTATTGTATTCACTTGGTATCCTAAGCTAAAAATGGGATTATTAGCTCCCTTCCTTATTCACCCTGGGAAGATTAAACAGGTGTTTAGATTAAGTGACGTTAGATTTATCTCACAGGCCGAAACGTCAAAAAAAAAAAATGCTGCAGATTTAAAAGCTTAGCTGAGTAGGTGATTTAAATAGCTGATAATTAAGTAGACGATTTTTAATCTTAAATTATTCAGTTGCACGATAATGTATCTTTACACCGGTTGATAACCACTTCGCAGAACCATTCTCTGTTGAAATTAAGAATGTGTTCCTAGTCACCCCGTGTGTTCTTCAGTTTTGTCTCCTTGAGATTATTTTCCCTTCCCAAAAATTAAAGTGTCTTTTCAAAGGAGAGTTTCTTTCTACTCTAAGAGTCATGTTAAAATCAGACCCCTAGAAGCCTTCTCTTTAATTACCAATCGTATTTGTATTAAGACAGGTTACTGCATCGAATTAAACTCTGTAGTGTTTTAAACTGCTATACTCTGAATATGCACCAAAACTTGGACTGCTTGAACTTCAGATAGTCGAAATTTTTGATAGAATAATGGTCGAAATTAAAAATTCGAAGGTTAGTTCAAGTGAATATCGAAACAAACTATTGGAAATTGATACTGATTCAAAGTCGAATTTTTAATATTTGTTTCTTGAGGGGTGTGTTGATTCAGTCTTGGCTAATTGAAACTTCAGTATATTTGAAATGATTCCATAAAAGCGAACATCCTATGCACGATATACCTATACCCTAGTACGTAGATTTAAATTTAGTATTTATCAATATTAAGCTTGTAGGGTTCTCTACTTTTATTCTGTCAGATTAAGTTTCGAGCAACCTAGTTAACTACTAAGCGAATAATCGCTCAAATCCAAGAACAGAAACGTAAACTTAAGAAGAGTTAATTACCATTTGTTTGCTCGAAATAAGATTAACAGACGGCCCCTTTCTTTGAGCATACAACAATGCCTTCACTTGGGCTTAAACTCAAAATGTAAGAAATAAGAAATAACTAATGATTAATAAAAGAGGTTTAACCGAAGCTAACAGATTTCTAACTAGTTGGCCCGTAATATTAAATGAGATAGATTCCGCAAGAGAAGAAGAGGGGAAAGTGGTCACGTGGTTTAAGAACAACAATCTCCGCACGTCTCCTAGAGTCTATAGCCGATGTACCACTAAAATTAATTGATTTTCCTAATTTAGAAATTTACAGCTACTGTGAAAAATTAAAAAGTACTCTTCGAAGTTATTTCGCTTTTCTTGATGTGTTAATAATAAAGGTCTTCTCTTGTTCAAGGAAAAACACGTTAATAACATTTGTTTTAAAGTAATGGCAGATAGTAAGGTACTTCCAGCAAGATGTGTTAAGGCAGAAATGAAAAAAACAATTAATTATAATACGTCTGTGGAAATTTCTGCAGAAAATGAGGTAAGATTCATAAATTTTCTTTTATGCACAATACTTACCAATATTCATCTTCGACTTTATTAGGAATATTAAGTGTATATCAATAGTTGAAAAATATTCCCGAGACCTTGAAGAATGTTTTTCAAACTGTACAATGTAAATATTTGTTAATAGTTCATGAATACTTGTTCTAAATTATTGAAATAGTTGAATTCATGCAAGATCTGCTTATTTGCAAAAGCATTAACACCAAGCCGATTTTCTCTTATTAATTACAGTGCCATAGAACATGCTATACCACTAATTTTTTGTTAATTTCATCACGTTGTGTTTTAAAAATGTGGGTGTTATAATCAAGTTTTAATCAATACGCATAAATGTAGTATATTTTATCACGTTCTACTATAAAATAAAGAAATATCTATGACCAAAAAATTATTAATTTCATAGCTAAAATTACAGCGAACTCAGTTGTGCAAATCCATACAATTTTCTTTTTGACATTTATACTGTAATATAAAAAATACATGTTAATCTGTAGATTAAGAATAAATTACAGATAGCATAATCTGTAGATTATGCTATCTGTAGATTAAGAATCGGTTATGAACAATTAAATTTCAAGGGGTGCAAAATTATGTATTAATTTTGAACTGTGTACAATATTAATATCACTACCGTCGCATAATTTTAGGGCAACTGTATATGTTCCAGACATTTGAGTCTACCATTTTGAAAACCATCTTGTGCTTGTCAGGGTGATAAAATTGCGACTTAAAATTATAATAGTAATTATATTTTTCTTTTCAGTGTAGAACATGGGAATAATTTTAAAAATAATGTTAATTAATACTATATGAAATCAAGTAGAAAGCTTTAAAATTTTACTGATAAAACTATAAATGTTCAGTGTGTGTTCTGGTTTTATGATGTACATAGAAATGAGAATCCCAATCCTCTCAGTATGTATTGCAACTTTTTCTACACTGTTTCTTTAGAAATGCTTGGCCGTCTAAAGTTGTTGCCTTTATTTATATAGGCAAGTATTATTCCTAAACTGTCAATACCATCTCATATTCTGGTGGCTTGTTGGAATATACTGTTGCCGAATATCCGAATTTTCGACACATCTACCACAGCACAAGCTTTTTTATTTACATTAGCAGTTCTTACATCACGTGAACTCTGACGTCACCGGAATGTATCTCATTAGCCAGCGAAATATGAAAAGGCACGTATCACGGCCGAGCGTAGTAAGAGAATAGAGAGACGTAGCCCAAAGGCAAACGTGAGCTACTCAGGAATCCTCAATCTCTCTCTCTCTCGAAATCAGTTGAACTGAACTTAAGTACTATTTTCCTTCTTCTTTGCATTTAGGCGATTCTAAAAGCTCATTCTGGTAGGGAGTTGCAAGTTGAAACTAGAAGAAATAGGAAAGAAGCATTAAATTAAAATAACTATTATAAAATTAAAATATACCTCACAAGCTTCAAAGTACCTTACATGCTTACAAGTTTGAAAAGTTAAGAATATTATTAAGAATATAACAAGTCAAGAATTAAGATAAAAATATTATAAGGGTTTGGTGGTTTTGATCATATCTCGTATTTAAAAAAATATGAAATATGAATTTTATATTAAACCTCTTACGAAGAATGCTTCAAATAGCTAGCTTCTCTTCATATTTACACTAGAAAGCACATAGCTAAAGGAAACGTGTTTTTCACTAAAGGGTTGCATAAATTTAAATTAGGTCATAGAATATTATACCATATTATAAATGAAGAATCCAAAGATGTTTCAGCAGCATCGTTGAGAATTCAAGAATCTAGCCAAAGAAGTGTATGGATATCAGAAGTATTTTCAGTGTGATAAAATTAATTTGTTTTTCATCTCCTATCTTCAAAGTGCCTAGCCTTTAAATAATTTTAATATCATGGATAAAATCGCTTTACTATTTAATTCTGACCAAATACTGATGAAACGGAAACAGACATATGTATTCATAAGAATATCACAGTAAGACAGCTGTTTCGAAAGTGAGTAGGGTACATAGCGAACAAAAAAAAGGGGGGGAAGGTTGAAAATATGTCTGCAGAATCATTCAAGAAAATCTTTAAGGTATTAAGGTTTAATTGAAGCAATAAACCATTAAGAAGAAAAATTCAAACTATTAAAAAGATATATTAAATTTTTATTTATTTATTTAGTATAAAATTTAGCCTTTATATATATTGATTCTTGCGATTTAAAAAATAAAAAATTTGAAACTAATTCGGCAATATGAATAATATTTTAACAAACTAAATACAGAATGAAAAAATTGTATAAAGCAACAGCAGTGAGACAAAACCGTGGGAAATTGTTTCTATACCTATAATTTTAAATTAAATTATCTGTATCATACCTTTCTCATATATATATCTTTTCTCAACCGCCCATTGAAAGACTTGCAAGGTTTATCCTAATTTTATAACAGTTATTTTAAGTTTATGCGCCTTTCCTACCACTTCTAGCTTCAGCTTACAATTTCCTACCAGAATGTATTTTCAGAAACGCAGTTAATGCGAATGAGTAAGAGTAGTATTTAAGTCGATGCTTCACTGACTTCGTTAGAGAGCCGGAGTTTCTGACTAGCGCGCGTTTGCCTTTGGGCTACGTCCCTCTTTAAGTTATTACTACGCCGGCCGTACTTCAGGCCCTTGGCAGTACTTCGCCCACTTAATTCAGATTTAGAGGCCAACTATTTAGAATCCTGATAGCTTCAGCTATATCTTTTTAGTTAAGCTTTAATTCTTATTAATTTGAATTCAAGCCCAAGTGGAGGCTTTGCTGTACCCTCGGAGGTAGGAGCCGACTGTGTTTATCCTTATTTTGGGAAATAAAGGGTAATTAACCCTTCTTGAGTCTTACGTCTCTGTTCACACACTCAAGCGATTATTCGCTTATCGGTGTAAAAGGGTTCCTACATTTAACTATAAAATAAAAGGGTGGAACCCTACAGATTTATTAACCGTGTTTTACGGCATTTTATCTTTTAATGCAGAAAGCAGTTTTCGAAAGCATTGTGACGAATACTGAGTCACAAAGTATTCTTTCGAAAGAAATGCTATTTAAATAAATAAAATGAGACTTAAAAAGAAAACATTTACATGAATAAGCATGCTTAAAATACACAGTGCCAATGAATAGATAGAAAAATTTAAAACAATTTTTTGAAGAAATGCGATTAGAAAATACAATATTGTAACAGAACTGTTTGAATGTTAACCGAACTAGCATCTTATCGAATGCTATCTAGTGACCACGAAAAGAACTACAGCAGTCGACCCCTCAATTCCGATGAGGAATAGTTCTCCAGTATTATGTCTCCGTTCCTCGAACGTTAATTCCAGATGTTATGTGTTCCATTTTGGTGTATGTTCTATTTTGATGTGTATTTTCTTTATAACTGTTTCTGTGCTCTGTTAATAAATAATAAATACGTAATGGGGCCCAATGAAATGTTGAGAATTTCTGTGCAGAACGGCGCCCAACAAAAAGTTGAAAATTTCTGTTTGTATTTAAAAAGCGCTTACCCCCGACTTTAAGTTTTGGTTGATGGACTGCTTTTGAACTGCGAGTCAACATAATTTTGGAAACCAAATTTCGGATGTCAAGTGAACAACTTTCAAAAAGGAATTAAAAAGATAAATTTATCTTAATTATTGTTTAACTTGAGTACAAATTCTTTTTAAATTGATTACTTGTTTTAAACTGCTTCTTAAAGTAAATTTAAATTTCTTGTTAAAACCAGATTTATGGATGCTACATAAAAGCATTGAGGCCAACAGCTTTCTTAATAAGAAAGTTACTTTTAAACTTTAGTTAATTTGCTATTTAAAAATGTTTTAATGTGCATACTAAATTAAATTATGGCTTCTATTATCACAGTGAATGCATATTTTACTGAAAATTTTTGAATAAGATTCAAATTAGAAGAATTCAATTTAAATAAAAGCGTATGGTAAGACATTTGTTTATGTGTTGATAAGTAGTAAACGAATATTTGAGCAAATTATTAAATATCTTTAATAATTTTTCTGATACAATTTGAATTTATAAGGGTATTTTATGACATTTACATAATTAAGATATGATAATTTTTAAGTTTAAATTTCTGTAAACAGTGTTAAACGATTCTCAGAGTAACACTGATTACATTTATAAATGTTTCAATTTGAAAATAGTGCAAGTGTAAACATATTTTGATGTCAATAAAATCGAAAGAAGACTAATAGCAAATTAAACTTTTCGTTCGAACAAAATGAATGTTTTCCCTTCCCTCCCCCCGACCTCTCATATAATTATGGTTTACCTTGACAAAGCGCGAAAAGAAGATTTAGAAACTCTAGCTACAGAACTGGATTTGGAAGCGAATGCGAGTAATAGACCTTAAAGATTTTATCCTAAAATGTAACACTTATGATGAAGCTTTTACCAAGAATCTTCTAGCAACTCTAATCGAAACTAGACAACAGTGCACTAGGAGGAAGGAGCACTCAGACCTGGCTGACTTGAATGGCCATCTTACACAGTTAAACGCCTCAACCCCTAGAGACCATTCAAGGAGGCATAACCCTTCGGTCAACTCAAGAGGGCTATTTTTATTTCACGAAGGCTCGTTACATATATTACAATGGTGGACGGCTGCACATCTATCGAAAAGCATAGAACATAGTACGACATCGACCGTCCCCAGCATTGATCAAGGGGAGCCAAACCTTCAAGGATAACCTTCGATATCTGACCATGTAGCTCCCCAACCAAGAGGCAGGTAAGACAGTGCCATATAGTCCCTCCCGAGTCTGAACCTACCACCGAATAAACGATGATTCTAGTCATTGTGAAGACTGTTAATTTTTCTCCAGAAGTCGAATCTGTCTAGACTCTGACCTAGCCAGAACGCCATAATTGCTGCAAGTCGACCCTCGGGTGGAGACTAGACAATAAAAGAAATGAAAACAAGGATCTAGAAAAGTGCCAAAGAAAAGAATACGTCTGTCTTTAGAGTTGGAACATTTAAAGGCAGCTGTTGGCTCAAACCCTAACTATGGAGCCTTTGCTTCAAATGCGGCTGTTGAAACAAATATTCAATACCCCAGTTTACGCGCAGACGGTATAGTGGTTAGGGGAGCCGGCTATGATACCAAAGGGCCTCGGTTCGAAACCCGAAGAAGACATGGAATGTAATTGTCCGCCCCTTCATAGGAAGCAAAGGTGGCCCACCTATTAGGTGCTCATTTTTCAATTTCTCTCACGCTTCAAAATTACCTAATGTCTCTACATAGATTATTTTGTAACTTTAAAACAAGCATTAGCGTTATTTAAAACATTCACCGACACTTTACGTGCTGTACGCGGACGGGATTTGTATTTTGAAGTTGATCCACCTACCGGCTCATTACTCAAGCATTACAAATATTTGCTCAACTATAAATTATATTAATACAAAAGTGCATACTAATAATGTGTAGTTTTGTATAATTCTTCATTGGATATTATTTTGCAAAGTTGTATAATAGTTTGTGAACAGCTTGCTTTTGAACAGGAGGGACTGCATCATTTGCGTGTCAAAATGCAGCGAGTTTTTTCATTTAAGAGAAACAAAAAATAAAAACTAAATTTACTGAATTTTAAATGTCTAAGAATATATTATTCCTAAAGCTTAGTTTTTACTTGTTTAGAGAACGTGGTGTAATTAACAGAATGCTGTTAAAATTCTTGGTAATTATTTTTGCCGAAAGATGGCGTTGCCTCCTCGCGCGTGGTTTTACCCGAGGGTATAAAATGCCGTTACTGAGGTTTCTTTCCCTTTCTAGATATTTTGTTCTCCTGATGAGGAGGGACCTGTAGCTGCCCTCGAAATCGATTGAGTGTTTTTAGTAAATGTACCCCAAATACAAAGTTGTTTCAGCGAATTTGATTAATAGAATGTTGTTAAAATGAGGAAAACAAACACTTACATGATACGAGATGATTTTGACTTTCCGCAAAACCGTGAGAAATCTTTCAAATTCAGTAGCAGATATTTTTAAGGCATTATGAATAATAAAACTTTCGATCAATTAATTTTTCCTTAATTTTTTGGAAGTTAGAGCTGTTTGATCTAAATTTAAAGAATTGCTGAAAGATAAAATCACCTTTCTCCTCTTTTACAAAGTTTTTCTTCAAAACTAAGAATAGATCAAGTCCTGTTTTTCAAGTCGCTAATAACTGTAAGCTTCTAATTCCTTTTCCGCACTGTTCAAAGGGCTAAAAATATGTTACCGTTTCTAGGATTTTAATAGCTTGATAATAATACAGATGACGAAAATACGAGCTATGATTTCCTTTTCAAGGAAAGGGCTGCGCACATTAAGGAAAGGATTCTTAATAGAGACTCGAAAACTTTCCACGAATGAATGTTTCATTAAAACATAGGTAAGGGTTCAGATACCTCCCGACAGCACAAAACTAAACGTTTTGCCGTAAGAATTCGTTTCTGATATAAATAACGGTCTAGATATCCGCAGCTTTTGTGTGACAGCAAGAAATAAATTTCCCGGATGCATAATTTCTCATTAGTGCATTATGGGAGGTAATGACAGTTAATTTTCCTCTGGCCGGAGCTTACCCTAATTTGTTAGCTGTCGTAAGAGCAACAAAATATAAACAAAGGCAACGAGAGAAATTCCCCCCAAAATCTCATCTCATTACTCTCCAGAAATTAATATGCAAATGCGTTAATGACGCTCATCCTTTTTGCAAATGCAAAGCGCAAGTAAATTAAAAATGTTTCCCATATGTATGCAAGGACTCATCAGTGTAAATGTCGTTTCTTTTCCCTCGGGGTGATTGTTTTTACTTATACATTTGAGAATAGTACAATGTTTTTATGTAAACATGGACCTATAATGTTATACTTTTAAAGGGGGATTCTTTAGCAAGTTGAAAATTTTGTGTTAAATAGAGCTAAAAAAATATCTGAAGTATAACTGCAACTGTAATACTCAAATACATTTAAATAATTAACTCACACATTGCTTGTGCAATAAAATGTTCCCTTTACGTGTTATTGCCATTACTGAAAGTGAAAATTTTGCTGGTTAGACTGTAAGGACTGAGTGTTCGGTGCATATTCTTGGCAAACATTTTCGTGAACATGAAGTCCTGATCTTGAACAGGGAGCTGAATGCAGCTATGTTCTGTGGTAGAATACTGTGAAAAAGTGGTAGAAGAACTACACTTCAGAGGGATTTAAAATCCTCTTTTATTAAACCACAATTATATACAGCCAATTCCCAACTCGGGAGGGATACAGAAAATAATGACCGCCCCTTGGATCTCAACTGAACAATCAAATTAAAAATTTAAACTAAAGCTAAATGGAAATTAAATCGTGGTTGCTCAGAGAGCTATGAACGCGAGATTGTCCTCTAAACTAAATGGTGCGTAGCAAGATTTAACTAATACAAACGCACTTAGAATTACTTCAATAAGTAATAGCGTAACAGCGCTACGGCTTAGAATTTAAATACTAACTAGTCAGGCGAAAGTTGAATAGAGTAACAGTGGTCTGAGACTAAAAGCTCACTCACACTGAAAGGTTTCTACCTTTAGTTTAAATATAACTTGGCTCCATTTCAAATTAGCATAAAGCTGAAACGAGCGCTTATTCTAACGGGAAGTTGAAATGGGAGCAGATAGAAAAGGTTAGGTTAGGTTATTCAATTATGGCAAAGCATACGAGGGCTATCTGCCTAAAGGGAGGGATGCCTTCGTGAAGGATTTTCTAAGGGAAACTGGCTGGTATACACGTTACACATGGGGAAAACCACGAAAACGCCCTTGCAGCCGGGATTCGAACCTCGGACCGAACTACCAGTGTTCAGCGTCTTTATCGCTGGGCCGCTGGTGGGCCAGATAGAAAAGGAAAAATTGAAATAAAACTTTGTTAGTTTAACTAAAACCTTACAAGATAATTTATTTTCCTTCAACAGGCAATTTGTGAAAGAAATAAAATATTCGATATGTGCATCATTTCTTTTATACAAAGTCAATTAATGAAAAACAGAGCTTCTAAATTGTTGAAAACTGTAAAAGCTCTTAAACGTTTAAAATACCTCTTGAAAATGATATTAACAGCAGTTAAAATATTTCATTTATTAATAAATAAAAAAAATCTTTTAATTTTTAAAAGATTTTTAAAAAGTTAAAAAAATCCAAATATTATTTTACGTAAGATATGCCGCCAGAAGTGTCCTTAACTACATTAATGCTGTAAATATGCAGAAAAAATTTTACTTGGTTATATTGTACACGGAATATACTTTACTAAAACAGATATATAATTAAAAAAAGAAAAAAATTGAGCTACTAAGAAGTAAGTTTGCTGCTTTGAAATCGCTCAATTTGTTAGCCAATAACAAATTAATTAAATGCCACAGAAAATTTAAAGTTATTGTACTTTAGCTTGTAAGGTAGCATGCCTTTGTAATTGGGAGTACGCTCGACGTGTATTCCGCAAGTCCGAAGTTCGAATCCCTGGGAGGCAGTGCACATTTTCACATTCTAGCATCGATATAATATAGTGATTCTACAGTGAAAGGTACGACAGCTAGAAGTAAGGAGGCAGATTTTTCCATTAGCAGTACCGGACTTTTTCTGAAACTACATACAGATTTTTTCCCCGTTTCGATTCTACTACTCAAATTATGCCTAAATATTAAATTTTGCAAAACGTTTTGAGAAATTTACAGGGAAATTTAAAAATTTATCTTGGCGTACTTTTTCAGTCTAAGAATAATTCACTAGGCGAAATTCTTAATTTATAATAACCTAGTTTCCTTTCCCTTTCTCTGCGTGCGAGCGGGAAAAAGTGTATCTTTCATTCTTTGAAATAATTTCAATAAAGTGTGTAAACTATATTTGGCGTTAACACTTATAACAGATATGCACAATTTCAAAACGCGTCGTTATATACATTAACGTATATCTTGAGAAATATTGAATAACAAAATTTTTTGCAGGTATGCCTAGAAATACATCTGCTTTTAAATCATAGGGAAAATTGCATAGGCTGTAATTCAAATTGATTTTCTTAAAACTTTTAAATTTAGGAAATACAAACGTAAAAAATAAATCATCGAATTTTCGTCTGCGAATTTTAGTTAGACTGAAGCAAAATTTCTA
The DNA here is from genome assembly GCA_000611955.2 of Stegodyphus mimosarum. NCBI lineage: Eukaryota > Metazoa > Arthropoda > Arachnida > Araneae > Eresidae > Stegodyphus > Stegodyphus mimosarum. The sequence goes on along the minus strand of KK115391.1, from coordinate 1,054,476 downwards.
ACTATGAAAGAATGATTCAAGTAAGTTTAATAAATGGAAAAAGAGATATTAATAAATAATTAAATCAAATTCAATTAAAGCTGAGGAGCTCGAATTTTCAGAGCTAATTTTTTAAGAATTCCTAAAGTGACTTTTACAAAAGTTGACACTTTCGCAAAATTTGAATCGAAAAATTGAAATATGGAAAAAAAAATTGATGTTTCAGAAAAAGTTCGATTTTGTGGTGCATCTTCAAGATCAAAATTGCCAGATCGAAATTTCGCAAACCAGTTTTGGCACTGGCGTTCTGTCAATACATCTTCTTCCTACTCATCCAATATTTTTTTTTTCTTGCTTTAGCAGCATTTTAACCTTTTCGACAGCAAAAAAGTCAAATAAGCCGAAAACGTTGCTCACTTTCCATATTTGAAAAGGTCGCAGCCAACAACATCTGCTTAGAATCAATCTACTTTTTTCACAAACAAGCCTTGCTGTATCAGCTATCAAAACGTATAATGATTATACGGCTTAAATATGAAGTTGGCTGTGAAAAAATACAATTAAACGCTCTGTTGGGAAAAAAATGAAATTGCTTTTCGAACCTAATATATATCTCTGTGTGTGGCTATGTGTGCGCGCGCGTATGCCTGCGTGTGTGTTACTTAGGTAATTAGGTAGGTGAGCAGGCAGGCAGATTTTAGGGAAAAGCAAAAGAACAAAAGAAAAAAAATCTGATAAAGACAACACATGACTTTTCTTTACGGTCTATTAAATTATATATAATTTTTGCAGCACAATATTTAAAATTATTTCCTTGAATTATTCTAACTTGAATAATCGATCCCTCGAGACAAGTTGAAAATCACATAAAATCTTGCAAATTTTGAAATTAGATATTCCGGTCAGTTTTGGACGCACAGAAATCAAACTTCTTGTATTTTATTTTTTTCATAACCAGAATAAAATGTTCCCAATTTTAAGTGTAGGAAAGGACAGGCAGCATTAAATGTTTGATTTAATCGTTCTTTGCCAAAACTTAATTTATTAAATTTGATATTGCCAAGACATGAGGTATTTCAATCATTTAAAAGGCTTGTGTAACTGGAGGTATATGACTACTATCAAAGCTTGCGAAAATAGAGGTCAACAAAGACTTTTGTGAGTATATGTATATGTTTGGTATTGCCGATGGCAATAAAAAAGGAAGATGCACAACTAGTTGTTATAGCAGTTCCATATACAAAATTTCAATATTCTAACATTCAACAACATAATTCATGAATTATGCGGTATATTTTATAAGGACGTATAGACGTCACGAAAAAAATCCATTTTAAATTCCTTTTACAACCCGTTTTGGAAAAAGTTCACTATTCTGTGCGTACGAACATACGCACAGAACAGTGGATTAATGGATTTTACTAAAAAAAAGTCACGCAAAAAATTGTCTAACTATAAAAATGGATATTTCAGTTGAAATATGATAACCGAAATCTTTAACGAATACAATACTTCCTTTACTTCGCACCGGGAAGCGAGAATGTTAGTTATGACAGTGATCTCCGAACATTCATTCAATCAAGCCGAAAATTTCCAAAGTGGAATCGAAACGCAAGAAGGAATAAATATGCATTTTATCTGTATCTTAAAAAGTAGGAAATTTTAAAATAAAATAGGAGATAAAAGAAGGGAGTTTGGATTAACTGATTTATAGCATCAATTAAGAGCAAACAGTGTTGTAAAAGAAATTAAAATAAGAATCTAAAAAGTCCCGCGGAAAAGTCCATTGTAGCGAACGCCTGAAAAAAATGATTGGAACACGTAACATATAATCTTAAAAACTACTTTTAATCAATTGGACTAACAATTCCATAAAAATTAGGAAGAATGTTAAGAAATACTCATAAATTAAAATCAAATCGGAAATTAAAATTATTATTAGGAATAAAGAGCTAAATCAAAGTCTGAAGGAAGAGAAAACTGTGAGCAATTTTCGAAACTGATAATTTGTCAGGCCACTGGAGATTCAGTGCGGTAATTCAAAAGCATCGAATGATAATTTGAATTAAAAAAAAATAAAGAGACGTAGAGTAAGTAATCAAGTTTTATCTTTTATGGCTTTGATATGTGAAAACATGTCTGAAGTTATACAGTTTTTTAATTATAAAATTATGTTTATAATGGATATTGATTTGGTTACCTATAACATAAAAATTTAAGCATTACTTAAAGTAATAATGCAAGATAAGATGAAAATGAAATTTACTTTTTCACAACCTGTCACCTTCGGAGTTCAAATATGTTTCAAACAGTTTTCTCACTCGTTAACGCTTTGGTAAAATAAACCGCATAGGAAATCCGTCCCGGAACCACGCGTTATCCCATTACAACCTGTAAACAAGCTCCACATCACCCTGCTTCCAGTGATGCGCCTGATTACAAAACGGAGTATTACTCGTCAAGACGGCCGGGAATGATGTTCATCTGTCTTCTTTTGGGTCAGGCCCTGTACGAATGCTCTTTTCGCGGGTGGGATGTAATCCAAGAAATTGCTGAAGATCTCTTGGATTGGGGTGGATGGAACAAACGAACCGGGGGTTAAACCGTGAGAATCAGGGAGAGTGTACTCCCAGTTGGCGCCGTTTTCCAAGACACTGTCTGTAACTGGTAAAGATATGCTCCTCCGCAAAAGACAATTTCATGGAAGAAATTAAAGATTCGTGATATTAGTCAGGATATCAAAATTCGTTTTATAGAAATTAAGCTCATTAATTTTGTAATAGTACTTTCAGATTTCATGGATATATTCTACATGATTTATAAACATTGTATTTGTTTTCCTTTACATATATTGTTTCCCATATGTTCCTTTACATATATTGCTTCCCATACAAGGCATGTTGCATCCTATGTAACACTGGCTTTTAACTATCCGCCGCATTTTCTTGATGTTGCATTTGTTTATAAGTGGGGCGTAATTAGATGTTTCAAAGCTCATATATTTGTATGATAATTTTTAAGTCATTTCATTAAACGTGATTGTGGAAATTAATGACACCTACATTTTATATGTGCATTTATCAAAGAAAATTTAAACTTTCAAAATAACTTCTCTAATAATGTGAAAGCAAAATAATGGACAAAGGAGATTTAAGCTTATACTTTCAGTGACACTTCTGCAACAACAACAACAGAAAAAAAAGATTTTAGGTTCTACAAGAGTCACAATACTGTGTACACTGACCATTTAAAAGATTCTGTTATTCACTTTAATAATAGCTTAAGATATCAATCAGCTGCACAGTTAAGTGCGGAATTTCTATCAAGAATACCGATCACAAACAAGAATAGATTATTTATATCTCATCAGACATCAATTCAAAATCTGAGTTGTCTTTTCTAGCATAGTTCTGGTTTGGTTTGGCTTGGTTTGGTTTATCGGATTATGGCAAAGCCCTCGAATTCTAAGGAACTTTCTAATGGAAACTAGCTCCTATATACGTTGCACATGGAAAAAAAGTGTAAATACAGTTTATCAAGATTCGAACCCCGGACTAAGCTACCAATTATTCAGCTACTTTACCACTTGGCCGCTGGAGGATCTAGCAGAATTTTGAATATCTCTTAGGTAGGAATGTACTGAAATAGTTATCAAGGTCCAAAGAACTTAATAATTTTTTCTGTGGTATATTACCAGCAGGATGTAAGAGGTACCTAAGATGTCAAAATCTCACTAGCTTAAAAAATCAGGATTTTCGGCAGTTTCGATCACTAAAATCATAAACAATTCCAGAGAGAGCCGCCACTAATACGAGACAAGAGTTGCAATTCCCGAAACAGCGTCTGTATTAGAAAATCTGATGAAGAGCAAATTTTTTCTTCCCAACACATTCTGATTTACACTCATGTCCATAAATTAAGGATAATTCGAAGTCACTCGGAAATCGAACTCTAAAATAAATATATCACCTGTAAAATCACTACACAGATCTTCAAGAATCATATGCAAATTTCGGGAAGTAACCAGATGACACCGATGGTACGTCCCAATGACGAGAGTGTAAAAGAGTGATATGTAAGGAATACAGGCAAAGAAGTCAAATTGTTTGCAGGTGCTTTATACGCATTTCAGTACAATGAATAGATATGACACAAAGGACGCATTTGGATGATTTTTTACGTGGTAGAATTATCGGCCGTCTGCAATGTGGGCGTACCCAACTGGAAGTATGAGACGAACTTGGAATTGCCCAGAGTGTCATCTCCAGGCTCTGGCAACGATTCCGAGATGATGGTAATGTGAGTAGACGTTATGGCACAGGTCGCCCCAGAGTTACAACGCCGAATGAGGACTGGTATTTGGCAGTTACTGACAAAAGAAACGGGCGGAGCACAGCCTCAGACTTGTCTCGTCAGCTCTCTTCAGCCACCAGTACGACAATTTCGAGGCAGACCGTGTACAGACGCTTAGGGCAGATTGGTCTATATGCTCGTAGACCTGTCGGATGCGTTCCACTTACTGCAACTCACTGTCGCCTGCGGTTAGCCTGGAGTAGAGAGCATGCATTGTGGACACCGCAACAGTAGGCTTGTGTGATGTTTTCCGACGAGTCCAGGTTTAGCTTGCAGTCTGATTCTCGCCGGACTTTCATATGGAGAGCTCAAGGTACCCGTTACCACCAAGAAAACATCACTGAACAACACCGTTACGGTGGTGCAGGAGTGCTCGTTTGGGGTGGAATTATTCTGGGTTCCAGAACTGACCTGCATGTTCAAATTGGAACCATGACAAGCCAAATCTATCGAGACGTCATTCTGGAACAACATATACGTTTGTGCCATGGGCGTAGAATTTGTGTTTATGGATGACAACGCCCGTCTTCACCGTGCAAACATCGTAAGGGAATGCCTTCAATCGGAGGATATCACCCGTATGGACTAGACAGCATTCTCACCGGACTTGAATCCAGTAGAGCACGTGTGGGACATGCTTGGCCGACGAGTTCCAACCCGTCAACCTCCTCCTACCTGTCTACCGGAACTTCGGAGAGCATTGCTTTTTGAGTGGTATAATATCCCCCAAGATCCGATCGATCATTTGATACTCAGCATGCCTAGGCATTGTACGGACTGTATTGCATCGTCTGGTAGACATACAATGTATTAACGATCATACCAACCGTGTAATATTGGTTTTTTGTAAATAGGTTTTTTTTTGTAATTTGCTCCAGGGAGGAAAAATCGGTAATTTTTTTAATAATATCAAACATATAGCCTCTTTTTTTGCTCTACCTTTTATTTAATAAATAAGCTTTACAAATAAGTCAAATTTGTTTTGCTTCTAACGCTTCCTTTGCCTGATTTTGCATTATCCTTAATTTATGGACATGAGTGTAATACTAAATACCATAGGAATCACATAAATTAATCATAGTTTCGTTCCTTTCTCTATTCCTTTTGGTAAACATATGAATAAATAGCTTGATTAATTTATCCTGCCACTTGAATATTTTTAAAACTTTTAGAAACCGAAGAATACATTTTCGAGTTGCAGAGTTAAAGAAATATCCACGAAAAAGTGGATATATGAAAATTGCACCAGGTCTAATTTCGCAATCATTTCAGGAAAAAGCAACCGTATTTAATATACGTGTAGAAGTCAAGTGAGACTCGGGGGAAAAAAGATTGAAAATTTTGATGCAAAAGTGAAAGGCTTATTTTATTTTATTTTACATTGATTTAGGCTCCATGTAAATTAGAACAACTTTTTTTTTGGTCTTCAGGGCCGAAAGCTTTCCGAACAAGTGCTGTCAGGAATCATGCCGGCGATGTGACACTTGCGAACATGGCACATGTACACATCATCGCAGGGGGAATATGGAATTTTCTACTAGAAATAACCAAATAACCAATGATTATTGACGTGATTTTTTCAAATAGTGACCATGCCTGTTCTGATGGTTATTCCGATTGTTTCTTATGTATTATTAGGTTTTCGGAAATTCGTTTTAGAACGTTTATGAAAAATGTATTTCACCCTTGAAGCATCTAAAGGCAAACTATATGTAATCTAGAACGACTATCGGTGTCAGTAGTTTCGTGTTAATGCAAATTCTAAAGAGACAAATTCTAAAGAGAGAGAGTGAGATGTAAAAAAGCAAAGCTGAAAGATGCAAAGGGTAGATGATGACGCAAAATGAAGTAGTTTAGAAAATTACAGAACGTATTTGTAAATCTAATGTTGCTGAACCAGAATTTAAAAGTTCATTGGTTGAATGCATGTAAGCGAGCAAGGGAGGTAGATGGTTAGATGCCCAAAAATTTTAATGACGAAATCAGTGGATTGTTTGACAAAGGTTATAACTTTGTAGTCAAAATACCACTACTTCAAAGTTTTACGTCGTCTATTAAGAGAATAAAGAGGAAAGCTCAAGTTTCCCCCCTGGAACCGGATAGTGCTAAGAATTTAATTGTTCTTAACGATTTACCAGCTTTCTTTTGTGCGATAACAATGATACATACAGAGCTCTCAACATTAGCACCGAGAAGGGAAGACAGCTTTTGCAACATAGCACAAATTTTTAATGGATGGAACATTCAACAGCAGTTGCAAACAAGTTTCTCGTGCGTATAACCATGCACGCAGATTTACGTAGCTCAGTGGAAGAACATAAAGTAGTAAATGTAGCATATGCTCTGTTTCCCCAAAGAGAGAAGGAATTTGATTAAAAATGTTTCATATGTTCGCTAGGTGATTTTCAAATACAGCCATCAATACAGCCAATACAGCCCTCATCATTTCACATGAGAGCTTTGGAGATACATCAAAGGCACTGGCATGGTAATTCTGTAGCGGGAGGATGAAGAAATTCGACTAAGCGTAAGAATATGAGCAGCATTAGCGCATCTTCCTCTGCAACTCATCGATGAAGGCTGGTTAATAATAGAAGAAAAGTGACCACAAGAATTCAGGTTAAGAGAACTCTTTGACTATTTTTTCAGTCAATAGATGGATACAAAAATATTCCTACAGAAATGTGGAACTGTAAAAAGAAACACAAGACAAATATTATTGTGCAAAAGCGGAATGACGGTCTGATCAAGCTTGATCAGAGACCTCATTCGCCATTCAAGTAATTCATCAAAACACTCGCAGAAGATTCAAAATACAACGTCTATCAAATCGACTGTACCGATTTGTTTTTCTAGAATACAGTGACAAAAATATATTCAGGTGAAGAAGAAGATCGAAAATATCATAATTAATCTGGAGGTAACGAATGGTGTCAAGAACTTCCTAGTACTCATCTCAAAAATCGAGTATAGCTGAGAATATACATAGGAATATCTCGTTTGTTTCCTCTGACAGAAACTGAAAAAAAAAAAGACCTAAACAGACTTTACTAATTTTACAACAAATTTTAATTTAACTGTGCAGATATAACCAACGTAGTGCAATTAAATCTAATTCAATAACAAAGGATATGCACAATATGCAGAATTAACCATTCGGTTTCTTCCAAATGTAGAAAAATCAATTCTTTTGATAGGTCATTCTGTGATACTTTTACGTCCTCTGATCATCTTAACTAATTTTGGAAGTGTTTAAAAAATCATGTAATCTCGACCATCGTAATTATTATTCAATAATGTGTAATTTTAAATGAAAAAAAATATAATTTTTTACTCTGCAGTTCTCAATAATTTTATAGGCCCAACGCCTGATTTCTAAAGGAAAGCATAAAAAATTGAAATTCGATGTTTGGCATTTTATTCTTGTTTCTAATTTCATATTTTTAAAACATAAAATTTAAAAAATACATAATATTTTATATATTTTCAATACTATTGGGGAATTTGGAGGGTTCTTTGAACGGGCAGACCGGAAGCACGTGCCTTGTCTGCACCGGTGGAAATCCAGCTTATGATTTCAGAAAACATTTTAAAGTTTTGTTTCAACGATAAAGAACTAAATCCCTCGAAAGTGTTTAAAACGCTTTGTTACCAGGCCGAAACTTATATAAAGTATGAAAGGAAATTACGAATATTTGCAGGAGACTTACATTTAAATAGACCACGAAACTTAAACTTGTTTTGATGGTTTTACGTTAAAATTTGATTTCTTACAATAAACGTAAGTAAAAAGGGTTAGTGTGAAAAATCGCTCTACTATTAAAGTTATGATAAAAAAATAGTTCTAAACGTCCGCAATTTAAACAGCCAGATGGTTTTCTTTAGAAATCACGCGTTTAAGTTAATACCTCTCATTAAATTCCCCCGATTAATTAATTGCAATACAATTAACTAAGCCCGATTCAATTGCTAATCCGTTACAGTGCAATTGATTAGCAATTGAATTACAATGTAATTGCAAGTAAAAGTTTCAAGTAAACCTTGTAACTGAATTATTTATACCTGTAACCGCTCCTGATAATATAAATAATGGTGGACTCATTCTAGCAACGACAGTAGTGTGCCCTCTGGGGAGACCAGAGGAAAACCTTCAGTAAAGGCCAGATGATCATTCTATTAGGTTATATCCGATCCCTACTCTGTAAGACTTAAAATTACATGTTATGTCCGTACTTAACTTAATCTTTGTATTAAATTATTGGTACCCGATAAAGAACTATTTATGACCCCATTCAACACGACTTCCGATAAGTGGCCCCTCGAAGTCTTGCTGAAATCAGATGTTCATCCCCAGTTGTTTTAATACCGAAACGTCATGGAACTGTACGACTCTGAATAGATTATAGGAAAATGAACGCGATCACACTTCGGAATTCCTATCCACTGCCGCAAATGAATAAACTGTTACAAGAGGCAAAACCTACTCCTTTCATATCGGCCCTTGATCTTCGTTCAGGCTATCACTAAGTGAAGTTTCATACTGATGATCAACACAAGACAGCATTTGTGTGCCCCTTCGGGACATATCGTTTCTTCTGAATGCCCCAGCAACATTCCAGAGATTGATAATCGTTTCCACAATGACAATGAAGACATCCATATCCCTGCTTGTCTTGACGACATAATCGTTTTGTTAGAATGATTCGATAAACATCTTTCTGATCTCTAAGCTATTCGAAAGGCTTTTACTCTTCAAACTGCTCGCAGACAGAAAGAAGTACCACTGTGCTTCTTTCTCGTGTCAGGTATCTGAGGTTTTGAATCTCAGAAAAAGGAATCGAATTTGACCCAGAAAATTTTTCCTCTATCCAGAGAATACAATATCCCGAAAACGTCAAGGAACTCCAATCCTCCCTTCAAACGTGTTCTTGGTTTAGAAGATATATATGAAACTTGGCGGAAATATCACCAATCCTTAGTGATCTAACGAAGAAAGTACAATGGGAATGGGGTTTCAACTAGCAAAAAGCATTTGAAACTTAAAACACTACCTCATAACACCTCCAGTCTTGATGCAGGCATATGGAACTCAATCTCATACTCTTCGGACTGATGCCAGCAATTATGTCGTTAGAGCTCTTTTACTTCAAGCGGGAGGGTCAAACGAGAACCCTATCGAATATACCAGCCGATTGTCTTCAGCTTCTGAGCAAAACTATTCGACTAACGAAAGACAAGCCCTCACTGTCGTCTGGGCCCTGAAGAAATTCCATGGTACATCGAAGGATCAGAAGTAACTGTGGCATATAATCACTAGCCTTTGAAATGGCTTTTTAAAAGGAAAGTCTTCAACCGGACGACTTAATAGATGGGCTCTTGTATTCAGTTACATTCCTGGAAAGACAAACGTCATCGCCGACATGCTATTCTGCTGAATTTCCGAACACTAAGTTTCACCTTGCGAGACTTTAAATATATGTACCATTGACAAGCTCACAAAAAATCCAAAAGACATGCGCGAATCCCAACTTAAAGATGAAAATTTTAAAAAGATTATCAAAAGTTTCGAATCTATGCAAAAAACTGAAGAATTTGCCAACTGGACTGAACGTAGATTCCTAATGAATCAAGGTGCTCTTTACTGATACCTCTCTTCTGATTCAGAAGAGGCACTGTTAGTTATTCCAACTACCGATTGTGAATCCATCATATGAAAGCATCATGATGGCCCAATGGCCGGACATACGGTGTAACACGAAGAATCATCAGCGATAATGGAACCCAGTTTATTAGCGCCGTCTTACAATACGTTTCATGCACATTAAATATCAATCAAAACTTGACACCAATTTACTTCTCTCAAGTTCACCAGTTTACTCTTCTCTTTACTCTCTCCTCTGGAATGGAAAAACGGAGACCTAAAACCTTGTCTTGCAATCCTTGTAGGAGATGCGACATGACAACTGGTATTCGAAACTCCCAGTTATTTATTTCGCTATGAATAGTGCCTTCTGTGACACTACAGGCCATGCACCAGCATTCCTGAGGTTTGCTAATGTTTGGAAAAGAACTAAGGATTGTCGATGTCGTCATACACGATTTCAAGGCGGCGGTCGAAAACCATAACTTTGTTACTGAAATCCCCCTTTTCCAATTTGAACAGAAACGTTTCTCTGCCTCGGAATGGCAACAGTCTGAACTTGATTTTTAAATTTGGTTTGATGCAGTTTGGTTGATGCCGATGAGATGTAGATTAGATTATGATGCAGTTTGGTTGCTGCCGATGAGATGCAGAATTTGTGATATACAATTAAATTCATTTTTTAAATAGATTGGGTATTTTGAAGACAGAATTATCACTGGACTACTTGTAGAATTTTCGCTGCTGCTTGTCTCAAATGGAATCATCGTATAGAACTTCGGAAATGCATACCACCATTCCTCTATTAGTCTAGCGCACATTATCGTACGAACCCCTTGTAGAGACATTAGGCATTTTTGGAAGCAGGAACCATGAAAAATATGCATTGCCTTCGCCGGGAATCGAACCACGGACCTCTGAAATACCGGCTCAGTGTGCTGACCATTACACCACGAAGGCACGCTAAGAATGTGGGAGATATACCTTATACCCTTACCTTAAACGATTCACAGATATTACAAAGGAAATACGAGAATGTATCGAAATGAAGCAAGCTTTACGTGAAAAGCAATATGACAAAAGTAGACGATAAATGTTTTATTTGCCGTGTGATAAAGTTTCGATCACTTTGCATACCGATGGTAATGCAAAAAACAAAAAGACCCCAAAATTCATACCAAAGCGTGATGGTCCATACTTGGTAATAACACAGAAATCACCTACTTCCTATGTCATTTCAAGCCTTCATAAATCGTCGGAACCCTTAGGGACGTACCATACTTCCGCACTAATACCTCTTGAAAGACATGAGTACTTCTCTCATTGCTCAGCTTAGAAATAGAATGCTCGACCGCCAAAGGTTACTTTGAGTTCCCGAACTAATTTAGGACTTGATGTTCTATACAATGCCTCAAAGACAGGTTCCCTTGGGCAGGAAGCCAGAAAGCCTCAGACTAGAGACAATATTATTACAAGAGCTTCCAAGTCTTCCAGTTCTGTGTCCTTGTTATGACGTCGGCCAGAAAGCCAGTTTATAACACCTCCTAATATTATAAACAATGATGAACTCACTCTAGAAATGACACTAGGGTGCCCTCTGCTGAGTACCAGAGAAAATCCTTCAGTAAAGGTCAGGTGATGACCTATTAGGTTGTATTAGAACCCTGCTCTGTAAAACTTATATGGTATGTCCGTATGTAACTTGATCATTGTTATTACACGGTATTATTGTTACACGGTAAAGGGCTTATTTATGTCCATCCACCACTACCCCGCAATTTACCTGCAATTACCATGTAGCAGAGACTAAATTATAATGTGATCGTAATAAGATATCCTTTAACTACTGTGCAGTTGTAATTACAATTCATATTGTTGCGAAAAATTCGGCGGTTGCGCCTGTATGTAAGCTTTCCGGCATAGCACTAGGGTTGCCATAAAATAGTGTATGGGAGGGTTGCCAGATTGGCGAATTTATCGCCCATTTGGCGACCAAATCGGCGATATCCCATGGTCCAATCGGGAAGCTTCTAGAATAACTTCCTGTCGAGATATTTCTCGAAACGTGTGAAACCTAAGGAAAAGCTATATAAACCCCTGCGTTTCTGAGAGCCGGCGTTGTGAGAATAGCTGCTTACTGTGAGTGCTAAGCTACGCGAGAGTTTTGTGAACGGAAAGCGATCGAGATAGTGCTTTGCCGTGAAGCTACCTTTACAGTATAGCTTGACAGTGTATTGGTGATTGTTCCACGGTGTTTATTATAAGTTTAGTGTTGCCGTGAAGCTACCTTTACAGTTACAGCCTGAAGCTGTGTTGCTGATTGTTTCGGCGTATTTATTGTAGATTTTAGACGCTTTTAAAGGTAATTTTGGAACTGTGCTGTAAATAGTGATTCTTGTAAATAAACTGTGCTTTTTATTGTTCTGCATCGTGTTTTCATGGGATACTCTCAAATCCACGAACCCGTATAACGCAACAATATGTTGTAATTACAATTGCAATTTAACTATTTCTAATTACAATTGCAATTTAACTATTTCTAATTACAATTGCAATTTAACTATTTCTAATTACACTTGCATTAAAATTACAGCGGTAATGTAATAATAATAGCACACGAAATTATATTGTAAATGTATCAAATGTAATTAATTATAATAAAATTTATTAGCCCCCATTGTTTTTTACAACTTAATCGAGACGCATTGCATTTACTTATGAAATCTAACTCACGGGAAATAAAATATTCATACACGATAATGACTCAGCAACTGATTTAAGGGAAAAATGAAAATAAGCTAAAAGCAGACCTTGACAAATGCTGCCACTGCGTGAAACACTAGATTTGAGTTTATCTTCCACGAAGTTTCCACGAGTTTATCTTGCGCATCGCCTTCGCGAATAGCTAAGTCACAGAATGTTGCGTAAGATCTTTAAATTAGAGATTTGAAATTCAGTTTGTCTTAGAAATAGTTATGCTATTTGATTGTTTATGTATTTTTGCAGTGTTATGTATTATTTTTATTTGGTTGTTTCTTTATTTGGGACATTTCATGAGCTAATTCTTATTTTTGGCTTTTTTGCTTAAAGGAAGTAATTCAGCCTATACCTCGACAGAACTGATTTGAATTGATCGGTGTTTGAATTTTGAAAATAGCTCAATTAGATCTGAGATAAGCACAGAAACTCACCTGAAACTAATTTTTATACCAAGTCGCCCAATTAAGACTATTTTTGACCAACCGTGACATACCGTGTATGTTTTGGAAAAATACATTTTTGAAGCCATAAGAGAAATTTTCTCCGAAGTTTCCAGAAGGAACGAGCTGCTCTATTAATACGGCTCGTTTAGCCTAGAGTTAACCGAATTTGCTTGGCCGAATAGTTCACTTCAAAATCGTGCGATTGTGAGTTTCTATTTATTGATTACAGAACTTCGAGGGGGAGAATTTAAAGGAACAGTCATAAGAAAGCTGCTCTATATTAATTCTGTCAAGTCCAACGAAATGTAGTTGGTCTGTAGCTCAAAATCAACATTATCATGTAATCTAACTGCGATTCACCTTCACTGCGCAGAAATATACACATTTTCGATCCCGTTCTTTCAGAACGTGAGAGAAGAAAGTGCTAGTGGGTGATTTAAAGATTAATTTTAGGAACTGTACGATAGTAGCTAAATAAAATTTTCGTCCACAGAATGCAGACCATGTTATTGAGAGGGCAGCTAGTAGTGTGAAACGGAGAGTTCACGGCCAGGAGGCGGTGCGCGGTGCAAGTCGGGAGGCGGTGCAAGTTGGGAGGCGGATTGCGGATGAGCCCGGAATCAGGTGAGGCGGTGCAAGTTGGGAGGCGCAGTTTGATTAATTGATAAGGTGTCGTCACACTTTGATAAGAGATTATCTTTTGTTGATTTTCCAGCAGTAATTTCTAATTTTAGGATTTTTTTTTCCTTTGTATTTTTCTTCGTCTTTACTAGGCATATAATGGTTATTTCCTATGTTCTCTAAACGCCTGGAATTTAATGACTGACAGATAGATGTAAATTTTTAATTTTTGCGTTATATTTCAAGAATTATAATGTCCTATGCACTCTTAGTTTTAACGTATGCCTTACAAATTTTTATTTCATCAGAGCATATTAATTTTCCTTTATCTTAATTACATTACTCATTTTACACAGGACGTTCTTCATATCTTTTAACCATATACTCGTAATTTTATTTCACTTATTAAATTTTAGGAGTGTAATTATTCAGATATACATTTTAATTTATCATATGATTTTAATTTTAGATCCAATTTTAACTTTTT
>KK115391.1:926512-1024894 GCA_000611955.2 Stegodyphus mimosarum | reverse complement strand
TTTTTTTTTTTTTTTTGCGTAATGTCTAAAAACTCATTATATTAACAGTATTTTATTGTACTAAATTTCACCGAGAAAAATTGCTCTTTATTTACTTTCTATATGCATAAAGCAAAATGCGTTACTTGTTTCTTTTCAACTAAAATTAAATATAAGACTTTTTTATTTTGACAAAATAATAGTAATAACAATGAAACCAAAAGATATGTAATAATTTACCAGATATGTAACGATTTACCAGGTATGCGGGATGTAAGGAAAAAATATTCAAAAAAATTATAAGATGAATATTATAAAATTAATTTATTGTACTTTATATAAATTAGATGTATTACTAAAAAGAGAATAAAGATTTAAATTCTTAGGAAATGCAATTCTTGTTTTTAAATTATTTATTTTACGAAACAAATACGAAGTTGATAAATTTGAAGTATAAATTCAAGCTTTTATATTTTGCGGCAGGACAACATTCAGGGACATGACTATGCACAAAGTCACGTGCAACATAAACGAAAAAAATACCTTACTTTTCGTTCAGTGGCAACACTTGTCAAGGCTAAGGAATAATATATGCATCTTTGGGCTAAACATATTTGAAAGGGTCCTTTAGGAACATTACTAATATTAAAATAATAAAATTAATGAGTTATTCTTATCATTAGATTTTCGCTCATGATATTTATGATGACTACGGAATTTTAATAGAAAAAGGGCAGTTTTCAATTGCCTAACTTTTATTTCTAGTGATGAGTTACGTTTTATGTATTATACCTGAATAACAGGAGATAAAAGTATTCTGATTCCGGAAAACTACCGTTCTGCTATATGTAATACAGGGTGTTTATAAAGTCCCGGACCCATTTTGATGTTTAATAACTCATAAAATAATGAAGATATAAACAAACTTATGGCATTTATTGATGGAATAACTTATATATTTTCCTTTTCAGGTTTGAATATCTTTACTTTTGTAAATATCGTCTGCGCGTGTGGTTCATTTCAGATAATTTCATTTTCCAGTCTAAATGTCTGTACTTTTCTAAATATCATCTGCTTATTAATTGCATTTTTCTCTCTTTTGTTTTTGGTAACTATTCCCTATTATTACAGGCCTAGGAGGAGGGCCTTTGCAACAGATATGCTAAGGAGGACAGAAGATGATGCTGCATTTCTGAAGCGCATAATGTTCTCCGACGAAGCAGTTCATCTTTCTGGCATTGTTAATCGCCATAATGTGCGCATATGGGGATCTGAAAACCCCATGAATACCGTCAGGCACAAAAGGTTTCCCCAAAGGTTAATGTGTGGTGTGGACTAATACACGACCGAGTCATTGGGCCTTTCCTTTTTACAGAAAAGACGGTCTCATCAGTCGTATATTTAGACATGTTGAAAAACTTCCTATTTCCACAACTAGAAGAGCTTCAGCCACATGTCTTTTTGCAACAAGATGGTGCACCACCTCATTGGGGTACCATCGTTCGTAATTCTTTGAATGACTATTTTACGGGAAGATGGATTGGGCGAGGAGGTCCAATTCCTTGGCCACCCAGATCACCTGATATAACGCCGCTGGACATTTTCCTTTGGGGATTTGTAAAGGACAACGTTTACAGGAGGAGAGTGTCGAACATGGATGACCTAAAAGCCAGAATGACAACCGCAATAGCCTCTTTGGATGCCGACATGCTTGACGGTACCTGGAGTGAAACTGAATATCGACTCGATATTCTCCGTGCGACGAAGGAGGCACACGTGGAAGTTCATTGACAAGGGTCATGAAATTTTTCGAATCTAACCATTTATGTTATTAATTTTTAATCTATCTTTATGAGTCTTTTATGAGTTATTAAACATCAAAATGGTTCGGGACTTTATAAACACCCTGAATTTTGCTAAAACTTATTAAAGAAGGTTGTATAGTCTAATCAAAATACTATGTATACCGAATATTTTATACTATGTATACCGAATATTTTATACTATGTATACCGAATGTGTGTATAGTTATACTATATACCGCTCTGACACTATGCAATTATGTTCAAACATGTCCGTACTTAGATATTGAGTGTAAGTCTTATATATCTGTTATAATCTAAAGTATTACTGTGGTTATCCATATTAATTTGTTAATAACTGTGCCATGTATCTCCATGGAAAGGCCATTGATAATGTGCATAATCTACATGCAGTAACCACGTTATGTGATAGCTATGCATAATAGCATAACGGTTTAGTGACGTCAGACCATTATTTTCAGGAATAATTAATTCCACGGAAATATCCACAAAGGCACGATGGTATTTTCCTAGTACATTGGACTGTCCACTTCTACTTTTACTATGACTATGGACTCATTTAGTGATTCACACACAAGGCATATTATTGTCTAAAGTAATCCCCCCCACGAATAATGGTAGCATTCCTATGCAAGGTGACTAAGCAACAATAACCTACCCTGTCTATGAAATTCTTCAGTGACAACGAATAAATTTATGTCTGTCGGTCCTACCCTGAGATTCTTCCACCGAACAGGCATCATTCCGCATGGATTTCTAGGATGAAAGCCTGCTCCGTGGCGTAAAGTCTAATCAAAATTTTGAAAATAATTACAAAAATATCATTAAACATTTGCGCCCTCTAGAATTAATATACTTAAGGCAGATTAGTCAAGACTACTTTTAATTCACTTGTTAAGCTCGAAATAGCGTTTGCCTATTAGTTGATTCCTTTCTTTATGAATTTTCTAATAGTTTTAACGATCCTTTCAAATCCAGGAAATCGTAATCGAAGTTTAGAAAATTAATTTTATATTTTTACATAACTGAAAAATAGTTAATTTATGAGAAGGAAGACAAAAGCAGGATGTTTCTTTTTCAGGAGGGGAGTGAAATTATTTGTAAAATAATTACAGAATATTATATTGCTTTCTTGTTCCCCTATATAAAAAAGCCTCGTATTAATTTCGATTAAATTAACTTAAGTAACTGTAAACTTGTAGAGACATTAGGTATTTTTTGAACGCATGATGTACTAAAAATGAGCAGTGCCTTCAACGGGACTCGAACCTCTCGAATACGCGCCGAGCGTACTGACCTTTACACCGCGAAGGCATAGGCATGCTAAGAAAGAGGGAGAAATACCTTATAAACTATACACTGACGTAGAAAGTTGGTTTTCCTGAATAAATTTTTACGCAGTTTAACTTGCAGGTGCACAAGTGTTAAAAATTTTTTCCCCTTGCAGTCGTTTGGTTTAACTATTCATTTTCTTTTATCGATTTGAATACCCGGAAATTAACTTTAACGAATTCAATATAATAACAAGAACTGCGTTCAAAAATTTATTTTCCTTGCTTTCTTAACAAAAGTTCATGCAATAAAATGAGTGTGTCACCTAAGGAATTCCTCTTTTCCCTGGACGTGCTCTTCTGCTATAAGTGGTTAACACACCCACTTAATATGAGAAGATCCGTAGTTCGAACCCTAGAGATAGAGCATTTATTTATCAAATTTTCGCCATGAAAAATGAAATAATGTTTACATTCTTGTTACATACATATGATAAATTACTGATGTATGTAATAAGATATTTGCTCCAAATCTCTATTATTTATTTTTATTTGGCTTATACAGTATCTTATATTAATTAACCAGTTAACATGATTACGGTCTTTACTATAACGTCTTACTTCCGCACTTCTCACCGCAACACAAATTACGTGTTTGAGTATTTAAGCGTTTGTTGAGTATTTAAACATTTCCTCATGTTTCTGAAGTGTTTCTGGCAATGCGCGACTTTCCACCAGCTCTAAGCATTTGTAATTATTCGGCTTTGTGTTTCTGTCGCTGTCGATACTTTAACCTGACACGCTGGTCAATTTATTGAGACAGCTTAGTAATTAATTGTGAAATCTAAGACTACTGCTTAACGTTTAAAACTATGGATTGCCTTATTTTAATTTGCATTTCCCCAAACTGCAGTTATTGCACAAAAAGTCGTGCTTTTGTGTTGAAAGTTCTGTTTAAATAAGTGAAAAAGGTTGCTTTTATTACCTTCCTAAGATTTTGTCGTTCTGTCTTAGACATAGTGATAACTCACTTCACGTCTAATAGACTAAAGTAGAATTAAAACATCAAGTGTAACCGTACAAGTTATTTATTCTCCTTCTCTTTCTATGTACAGGATTTCCATTCTTTATGAACTACGAGTTTTCTCGACGCTGAAAACTGAAAAGCAAAAACCTAGTACCATTATTTTCTACGAGAATTATTTTGTGGGTTGCTAACTCAAAATAGAAAGTTAAATATCTTAGTAATATTAAAAAATAAATCACACTAAACTAACACATAAAATGTAAATAACCGACCAACAGCCTGTATACAGTATGACAAATATACACTCCATAACATTGTAGAATTTATATTTATTTTAACTAACATTTATTTGAAGTTATCTTTCCTGTTTAACCTTCATTTTCCCCTTAGAATTGCCCGTGCCAGAGTATGTAAATTGTAGTAGCACGCGCAGTTTATTCAAACTTAGCGGAAGCTAGTTGAATTAAATAGGAAAGGAAACCAGAATGTGAGAGTCTTGCTTTGAAGTTACGCTAGTGAGGTCGCTCAGTAGAATTTAGATCGGTGCGTGTCGGCCTGTGTGCCTAGCTTTGCAGAAGTGCTAGCTTTCAACTATTTAATCAGTTATCTTGCTGAATCTCGGCGGTAATTAAACACGCGGTTAGTTTAAGATCTCAGAGCCTCGTCGGTAGTGTGTTGATATTTGTTCCTCTAATCATTACTTTTAGTTTTACGTTTTGTTTCAGTTAAACCGCCGGGGGACGCAGTTTGTGAGTGTCAAGTAGACGCATTTGTCATTTTAAAGATAAAATAAAAAGGGTTTTAACCCCTTCTTACGTTTCTGTGTAAATTCACACATAGTAGTAGTCACTACCCCAGTGTCTGATAAGTTGGGGCCACGAGATCTTACAACATAAAAAGCGACGTATAACGAACGGATTATCCGAATGGGACAAAATTGCGTATGCTCCATACTTACCACAGAATACGCAAATTATTAGCTTTTGGTGGTCAATTGCAACGGAGCATTCACATGGTGTATGAATCAGAGGACATTCCAATGCTAAGGCGTATTAATTATACGTGTGTAGTGCCTTCGACGGACGTGGATTAGCTGTACCAGTTGCCTGGTAGGCGAGTTCGCGAACAGTATGAACACATGCCACAGTTTGAGGATGTGCAATTGGACTAAAGGAAACACGGTAGATATTTGGGTCACAGCGAACTTACCGTATGACGAGGTTTGCAGGAATGGGTGAGCAAAGGCCGCACAGATAGTCAAGAAGGTATCGGTTGACTGAGAGCGACAACAGAGCGGTGCTCACAGCCTCTAATGCGGCTTTTTAACGATCCGATGTGTAACCGGGACATAGGTGACGAACTTACTTATCACCAGATGAGTTGTTGTACAGCCTGTTATATGACTATCAGCATTTGTACTCAATTGGTGGAGCATTCTGTTGTCGCTAGGCGCAGCGAAAATTCTCTACGGAATATTAAAATTTGTAGCGGAATTCATAAAGTTACTTCGTAAGATGGGTATTTGTGACCTGTGGTTATTAAAGAGACCCTTTCAAGACTTTGACTGTGTTGAACGAGGATTTTAGCAATGTTTTATGCATTGTGATTCTGAGTTTACAGAGAGCGTTTACTGTAGACGTCAGTGATAACTTAGGTATAAGAAGTTACTCAGATGCATTATACTGAACAGTATCAACTGCGTATATTAATGTACATCATATATGCTGTTCACGTATTTTCAGAATTCCTGTGTAATATTTGCTTATCACATTCATAGCAGTCACTTCTATTATTCACTTATTTACGGTTCACTTACAATTCACTTATATATAGTCTGCCTGATAACTGAAGGTGCCGCCAAGAATTACAAATCAGTCTGTAGAGTTGAAAATTTATGTATTCATTGAAAAAAATGTGCTTTTTTTACATTGAAAAACATGAATTTTTTACTTATATACAGAGCACAATTTTATATCTTCTTGGCATTTTGTATTGTTTACTGGTACAGAACTAGATTGTTTTTAGATTTTCGCAGTTGATTGCCAGGTAGTCTATGAGAATTTTAAGTTTTTTTCGAAGACGGTTACTCTTTTGAAGTTGTTTCAACCATACCTGGGCATTTTCAGCTGCATACGGTCGGAAATGTAGGTTTTCGGTGAATTCGAACATGAACATGTAGTGATCGATGGTACCTGTTAAGCAGCATATGCATGAACCTGTGTGATGCAATCCGAAGCGAAACAGTCTGCAAAAGAGCCATGTGCCGTCAGGAAATATGTCATTGCTCTGCCTGTAGTGGCTAAGAACAGTAGTAACTGCAATGACTATTGACAGGCAACTCAGCGAAGGGAGCTGAGGTCATAGAGGCTACTGCGCCTACAGTCCCTCTCCGCTGCGCAACGCGTTTGCAGTGGAGCCGGACGTATTCGACTTGAAATCTCTCGCAGCATAGTAGAACTGTTTCATCGATAAGCGATATCGAATTGAGCACCGATGACCGGCAAAGACGTGTATGGAGACAAAGGGCAGCGGTGAGATACTCACTTAATTGTCATCCACCACGCAGCCCAGCAACCAGGAGTTATTGTATGGGTTGCCAATTCATTTGATAGCCGGATCCTTTTGGTTGTTATCCATGACACCCTTATAGCATGGCGGTACATCAACGATATTCTATTTCCCATAATGTCACCCTTCTTTTCACGGACTCCTAGGCTCACATTTCAACTGAAGAATGGCCGGGCGCACAAAATATTCCTTTCTGCTATTCGTCTTCTAGTTTCTCCAACACTTCTCTGGCCAGCGCGATCACCAAGTCTGTTTGGTTACTCGTTTGGGCTCTGATGAGCAGACATCTCCGGCCGTCCCTGAATTTCGCCGGAATAACTCAATAATTAGAATGGGTATGGCAAGCAGTCTTGCAGAAAGACATCCGCCAACTCTGCGAGTCAACGCACAGCGGGATAACAGCTCGGATAAGGGCCAAAGCATTACAGTTTTTTTTGGCTTTTGCAGCTGTAGTTCGAGAATAAAACATTCGATTCCTATGACACGGTTAAGAGTATCTTTTCCATTATATGTAAATAACATCTACTGGTGTCTGAACTAGAGGTGGGTTTAATTATCATGAATTGTTGTAGTGAGAGGCATAAAAAACTGGCATGTCTGATAAAGAGGAAGAAAACATATGTTAACATTATAATCATCATTTGACTTCATCAAAGCAGGCAAGTCACTGAAACCTACATTTTGATGTCAGAAGTATAGATTTGTTATGAACCGTGGCTGATACGAAAGGCTTGAATAATATATTACGCTTAGCTTTTTATAATAATACCACAGCATGCATTTTTCATATGCGGGAAGCTGCTATCATTTAATTCTTTCACTCAAAACATTTTGCAAACTTATCTAAATATATATTTCCTTCGAAAAGGAAATATGAAAGCATATTATGCATACAATATATTATCCAAATCCAATGCTTATCCAAATCTTTTTCCTCTCTTTCTCATTTTTAATTTTTCTGTATTTTTAAACATGAACAATTCCCTTCAAGTTTCTTAACATCTGTATGCAAGATGCTGAGTGCCACCTAGGCCAAGAACCCAGATTTTAGGGAGCCCCAAAACATCTTTGTGGTTTCTCATAAGATTAGTAGACAAACAAGGTTAAACTCTTCTCAACGCTAGCGTCACTTACTTAAACAAGGGGGAGAAAGAAAGACACAAACGGAGTTTGCTTTCGAGCAGACTGGAAGTCGATGATGTCAGCCAAGAGTAAGCCTTTGTTTCTCATAATCTCAATTTTCCTTTAAGAAAAAGGAAAGAAGTCTTTGAAAGAACGTTACTTATAGGACCCTAGTATGTGTAAATGGATTCCTGTCAATATGTGTATTAGTGCCCTAGACTGCAAATCTCGCAGCGATTGTTACTAAAAAGTACTGTTTATAAAAAAATAATATTTTTTTTCTTCGGGAGCAGCTGCTTTTACGAAATTTTATGCAAGAGAAATCAACACAAAGTTCAAGATTATTAGGAGTCTCGTCGTTTTCAATGTAGCTTTGTTCAAGCAATCAATAGAAATCAATTTACAAGAGATTCATTCAACTAGCAGTGATCCATCAGTTTGTAGTTGCTTTCAAAACCAATCACTTCCATGTCAGCCCCTGCCTTGCAAGATGAATTGTATTTTAAGTGCTTGTTTGTATGGAAATAAACTTCTGCTACAGATGGAAAACAAATCATTTTCTCTACGTAAACTTTAAACAGGTGCTTAGCTAATTTCTGGATTTTTAAAACATCCAGAAATTTAAAACATATGTTTAAAAATTAAAAATTTTATAAACATATGTTTTAAAAATCCAGAATCTAGCAATTAGTACAGTAAAACGGAAGATAATTCTGAGAAACTAAGGAAACCGGAATAAATGGCGTAATCTATATACGTCTTGATTTGAATTGAAAATGGGGATCGATATATGCGGGAAAATAATCGTTACGGGAACGATAAATTGACTGTATTATTGTCATTGACTTCCAACCAACACCACATAAATATTTTACTATTTACTGTGGGCCTTTAAAAATCTTCTCCGGAATAAATCTTTTAAAAAGAAAGAACGGAGTTTTTTTCATTCGACTTTCGGATTACATGATCTCTAAGCAAGTAAAGCAGATTCCTGTCTATCGCCACATGTTGCATCCCAAGGAATACCATTACCCAAGGAAGACCGTAGTTCCGTTTCTTGTCAGAATCGGGCTAATGTCATTAAACAGCCATCATTCATTTATATGTTCCGCAGCTCCATTATTTAGTTTACTTTTCTTTTCCTCCTCCACACCCTCCTAGTTTCGTTTCCTCGTACGCTCCTCGAAGTCGACAGTAGCGTGGTGATGAGAGCGTAATCTTGGGGGTTAATTCCTGGTTGCACATTATTGGCGAAAGTTCTCAGTGTTGTTGAAGTTAAGCATTGTTCAGCACTGAAAGGCTGAGAACGATAGTTTGTTTAAACAGTTACCTGAGGGAGGAAGATTACCACATTTTACTTCGGTGTTTACATTAAAATATTTTATGATTTCGTTCTCTGCCTGTTAAGTTAACTGTTATGCTCAAATTTGGTTCGATATAGAAATATCTAGTAAAGTATTTCTCAAACTTTCTGGCTTCGCTACCTAGATGCATGTAGTTAAGGAATGAATGAATCGCAATACTTGCGTTTCATCGCTACCCACAAGCATGTAGGTACGATTTACCGCGATTCACGCACGCAAAGTTTTTCTAAAATGCAGAAGAAATACATAGTTAATTGGTAATTATAAATAAATTCGCCGTAACAGATCTATAAATGTAATCAAACAATAAGCAAAAAAGTACTTCAAAACGTTTTGGAAAAAAAAAACAAAAATAGTCTCCCGATTCATTATTCAATAGAGAAATCTAGAATATTGTCACAAGTGATCTAGAGTATTATGGCCAAAAAATAGCTAAAGAGCTGCAAAAAGGTAATAGTTTTTTACATTACGGCTTCCGTTTTCGCTTCCTTACACGAAGTAAAGGAAGTATTGTAACTGCCAAAAATTTCGGATCATATTTTCAGCGAAAAGATCCGTTTTAATCATTCTCAAATCCATTTTCACCTTTATTTTTGCGTGACGTATGTACATGCGGGCAGAATAAAGAACTTTTTTCCAAAATTTATTCAAAACGGATTTTTTTCGTGACGTCCGCACGAACATATGTATCTCGCATAACTCAAAACCTATTAGTCGTAGAACGTTGAAATTTTGTATGTGGGACTGCTATAAATTAAGAGATGGAAAACATTTTCCCACATTTCTCTTGAAATATCCCACAAAACCTAAACAGTTGGTTGTCGCACAATATTACTGCGGCGGTGGTGTTGCACACATATTCCTGTGGGCATCGCTACGCCAATAGAAGGTATAAAAGTCCGCGTCTAGCTGTTCACCTCATTCCACTCTGCAACACGGTAGTGATTTTTATTGTCTTTTTGGAATAATCTTGCTGTTGTTTGCTTTTAATTAAGTGAAATGAGTACATGTCACAGCTTAGATAAAGGTATGAAATGGAGAATCGTGGATAGCCTTGAGGCAGGGCAGACTCAAGCTCAGGATGCGGGAGAACGTAACATCAACTGAATGTAATATCCTTGTCATCTCCAGTTTACAGAATCAGTTTAAAAACAGAAGACCAACACAAGGTTGCCCGAGATCCACAACGACTAGTGACGACCGGTAATTGGCCTTTTCAGTCAAGATCCAGAGGACATCTACAGCATACAACCGTCTCGCAACCTCGCTATTGGCATAGGAACACCAGTTCCAAGCAAAACAGCACGGCAGAAAGCCCGCTATTTGCCTTCCACAAAACAGAGTTTACAATGCTGCATATAACACCAAATCTGGACACAGCTTCAGTGGAGTAATGCTCTCGTCATGGATGAATCCAGATTCAGTCTACAACCTGATTCTCGGCGTTTATTGATATGGAGGGATTCTGGAGCCCGATACCATCCCAGCAATATCATGTAAAGGGACTAATATGGTGGTGGAGGACTGACGGTGTTGGCATGATCATGCAAGATACCCGCTCACCACTCCATGTGTTTGATGCTGGTTCCGTGAATGCCCAGAGATACAGGAAGGAGATCTTAGAACTCTATATGCGACTTGTTTGCCCTGAGGTTATTTTTATGGGCGACAATGCGCGACTACATAGGTCTCACGTGATTGATAACTATCTGGAAAGCAAGGATATTCACCGAATGGATTTTTCAGCCACATCCCTTGACCTTAATCCTAACGAACATGCTTGGGATGCTCCTGGGAGGGCTATTGCTTTTTCTCGCAATAGTCCTCCCAGGAGCATTCAGGAGTCAAAAATTCACCCAGAAGCATTAAGGAATCAAAAATTCACCCAGAAGCATTAAGGAGTCAAAAATTCACCCAGAAGCATTAAGGAGTCAAAAATTCACCCAGAAGCATTAAGGAGTTAAAAATTATTGTGGTGAAGTAGTGGGTGCGACATCCACAGGCATTCTTGAACTCTTGTGTTAACAGCATGGGTACTCATTATGCATGCTATCTGTCTCTCAGTGGTGACCACCCATTATACTAGTCACATTTTCACTGCCATCTTTTAACCTCAAGTTTGGACCACATTGGACTCTTAACTCATGCTAATGAATGTCAATTTCATTATTGTTTTGTACTCATTATTGTAATTCAATAAACTATATCCAGACCTAATTTCATTTATTTCTATCCATTATTTCTCGAGATATTTGGGAAAAAGTGTTCCATCTCTTAATTTTGTCCACCAGTGTAGTTATGCACCTCCCTTTTTATTGCAATCGGCCATACAAAATATAATATATATCACGCCCTTACTGGCTTAATATATTTCTTTCTAAGCTATAACATGTTTGTGCTAAATCAACATTCGTGTTAAGGTAACAAAGTAGCCAGTGTAATTAATGAATTATAATAACTAATTATCTGTACGACCAGATGTATTGCATTGAATATGACAGTTAATTTCTGCTTTGTCTGTATGAGCTATTTTATGTACTCAACCGCAGCAACGTGATTTCAGTTTTGAAGATTGTGGCCTATTTTCTACGATTGTGGCCTATTTCCTTAACTATGGAGGAGAAACTTTATATTGCACTTTCTTTCATGCACCTTATGCGTTTCAGTGCAGTTTAAAGGAAATTCTTGAAGTGGTATAAAACAAGCTGCAGGCTATATCCGCAGGTAAACTGTCCCACCCTTTGAGTTAAATATTTCGCAGTTATCATTATTTGTTTCTCAAGATATATATTATACATATTATATAATTCTTAAGAAAATTTTAGAGTATTTCTTTACATAGTATATCATACTTTAAAATAAATAAGCGCCTCATTTCTACTTTACCAATCATCTGTTAATATAAACAAATAACTTGTTTTATCTACAGCTATCTGAATGAAATACCGAGAAAGAAAATTATACTTGTAATACGTATCCGATTAAGGAAATGTAGTTTTAAAAATTAAGGAATGAGGGGAAAACTTCAGAAATCTCTTAGAATGGACAGAAGATTTAGAAAGATTTTTTTAAAGGCTGTCTACAGTAGATACATAATATATGACATTATTTTTTACATAATATACATACATAATACATAATATATGACAAATTTCTTTTATTATTTATATTAATGACATTCTGTTTTATATTGATGATTACTGTTTCGTATTAAGATTATATTTTCAGAAGAAGAAAGTTGTACCTTTTCCTAAAAAAAAGCTTCTGAAGACCTTCCTAAGGTTCCTGAAGAGCTCACAAAGATATTCTAAAAGATTCTGTAATCATCATTAAAGTCATGATGCCAGTTAGTTATTCATAAAATTTCTCGGCTAAAGGATGGATAAATTTCTCTTTAATGAGAACAGGAACTTCAGGAATCAGACTTCGGAAATATTCAAAACCCAACGAACAGATTGTCAAAAAGTCACAATAAGATATTTATGTTTCAAAATTAGAGAAACGGTTTCTTACGGAATGAAGAGTTTCAAACAAGTTAATAAGATTGATCATTAATGAGATTTGATGTTTCTTGCTCTTTTGTTCTTTATACAAGTACAATAAAGTAGTATATTTCAAATATACCACTAGAATACAATAAAGTAGTATATTACAAAAAAAGTACACAACTTTTAAAATTTACCACAGCCGGAAAGGTCCTGAAATAGACTTTCAAAGAGAATTTATTTTGAGTGCGTAACCATAATTACGGATTTTAGGCGCTTTTCCTAAATCTAGGGATACTTATAATCATATCTTACCGCTGGTTCTGTTCTCTTGTAGGAAAATTTGCCATTGTTACAAAACGGCATCTTCCGTAGCTTTAAGTTCGCTGCTATTAAGATTAGTTAATAATTATAATCAGAAGAAGTTGTTGGGTTTTCTTACTCGGTTTAAAAAACTCCTTAATTCATCATGGAAAATTTTAAAATTTGTGTACTCTAGTGAATATACTACTTTATTGTGTTCTAGTGGTATATTTGCAATATACTGCTTTATTGTACCAAACAAAAACAACACAACAAGCAAGAAACAAAAGAGCAAGAAAAATGTTAAGAACGAAAGAGCAAGAAACATGAAATCTCATTAAGGAATTAATCTTATTAGTTTGTTTGAAACTCTGCATTCGGTAAAAAGCCGTTTTTTATAATTTTGAAACATTATAAATATCTTATTGTGACTTTTTGAAAATCTGTTCGCTGTGTGGAATAAGATTCCTGAAGTTCCTGTTCTCATTAAAAAGAAGTTTATCAATCCTTTAGACAAGAAATTTTATGACTAGCTAACTGGCGCCATGACTTTAATGATGATTATAAAATCTTTAGGAGCTCTTCAGGAACTTTAGGAAGATCTTCAGGAGCTTTATCTTTAGGAAATGGTACAATTTTTGTCCTCTGAAAGCATAATCTTAATACCAAACAGTTGTAGAGACATTAGGTTATTATGAAGCAGGAGACATAAAAAATGAGCAACGCCTTCGCCGGGAATCGAACCACGGACCTCTCGGTTACGCGTCGAGCATGCAAAGCACTACACCACGAAGGTATGCGAAAAGGCGGGAGAAATACCTTATACAGTAATCATCAATATAACACAGAACGTCATTAATACAAATAATAAAAGAAATTTCTAATGTCATATATTATGTGTCTGCTCTAGAGAAGCTTTTAAAAAATCTTTCTAAATCTTCTCTCCATTCCAACATATTTATGGAGTTTTCCCTTCATTCTTTAATTTTTAGAACTACTTTCCCTTAATCAGATATGTATATAAGTATAGTTTACTTTTTCAGTATTTCATTCAGATAGCTGTAGATAGCAAAACAATTTATTTCTTTATATTATGGGATCACTTTTATGTACATAATTTTCCTGCAATTTTTAATAAGTTTCTTTCAATATCTTTCTATTAACCTTCCTTTTTATTTTCAGGTCTTCTTGGTCTCTGTTCTTCTGCTGTTTCAGTTGTCTTTTCATGTGTTTATTAACATTATGTCCTCAGTTTTATTGTTTTCTACAATCAATGAACTCCATAGCATTTAATTCAGATACATCGAAGAGGTGTCCATCACTTTCAGAAAACAGATTTCGTCTTCTTAAAAAGCATAATATATTACCACTTAGACGAAACTGTGGGCATTGATCTATGCAATGTAACTGATTAGCAATCGAATCACAGTATAATTGCAATTACAATTAATGAAATTATTATATAATTTAAGTTATAGTTAGTTCAACTGAAGTGCCTGTGTAATTGTATTAGCTTTAATTGCAATGTAACTGAAATAAAATTTGTTAGCATGCACAGTTTATTAAACTCCGAGAGATGCGCATTGCTTTTAGTAAATGCTTTTTCTCCGTTCTTGGAGAATGAAATCCATAGAAACGACCATGTCCCAAACACTGACAGAGGAAAACAAAAAGAATCTAGAATGAACGCTCGACAAATATTACCATGAACGACACATTAAAATCTTAATTTATCTTCTACACGCCGCTACGTAAGCAAGTTCTCTGCGTGACCTCGTTCGGCAAAGCGTAAGACCTTTATCTCCCATGCTCCTTCGTCTCTAGTGATTTATCATATTTTTATTTGGCAAAACATAAGATGTTTAATTTATTTCTCAAATTTAAGCAGTCTGTTATTGATTGAATGGAGTTTGTATATGCAATTTAATTGCTTTGTAATTAAAATCTAAGGTTGCTTTACCTACAAAGAAATCTACGATTTCCTTGTACTTATATAATAGCAGTTACATTTATAAAAATTATGATTGCACTAGCAATTAAATTTTTTCTCAGCGGTGCCCCATTAGATCAAACCACTTGCTAAATACAGTGGCAGTTTGTTTGAATCCCGGGAAATAATCTGGATGATTGGGTATCTTCTTAGTTTCCTGGGTACAGGAATTCCTTAGAAGATCCTCTAGAAGGCATCCCTCCCCTTTGCCGCGTTCATTATCGCAAAAATTCCATTCACATTTTTTGCTTAAAAAAATTTACCCGCATTAAGTTTTAGCCAAAATATTGCCTGCACATGAAAGCAGCTTTATTGAAAAATATGTCATGTATTAATAAAGGCCTAATTTTTTAATTAATATCATCATGACTGCAAGCCGGAATTCACATAAAAATTAAGCAGGATTCGGATAAAGCTATTTTCTTACCGACAACAGGTCATTTGCAAGTACTATTACTTGACAAAAACATGGTTGTTTATTTCTCCTTGACATTGTCGGAAATAGTTCCGTTTCGGAGAATCGATTTATAAGTAAACAATGCCTATACATTGAAAATATGTGTTGGCTAGTTCTTTACTAATACTGTTCCCGAAAGATATGTTCCCGATTTCTAGAGAATCTGCATAAATGTATGTATGTTTCTCGCAGTGTGATAAAACAACGGTACCTAGAGCCATCCAATTTTGAATGACGTAATCCTCTTGCGAATATGGGCATCTGAAGGCCAAAATTTGAAATTTGGAATTTGTTTTATTGTCGATTTCATACTTTGTAAAACTTTAACGAATTTTTGATTAACAAACTCAAGGATTTCAAAGCGAGCCATGTACAGAAAAAACATTTTTTCTCCAGCGCGCGAGACTGTGTACAGGAAATTCTACATGTACTCTCAATTTGAAATTATTTTGCGATATTATTCATGAAGTTTATGGTTTAAGTGCAAAGAACATGATATTTAATAAATAAAGGTAACATACAAAATGTTTAAAAAATGCCCCTTTGGACGTAATTTAAAATCTGAAACCTTTCAGAATTTTTTAATAATATATTCAACTGATAATTTTTATTGATAGTTGAGAGTCTTTTTGTAATAACTAAGAGATGTTTCTAATACCTATTTAATCTTCAGAACTTTATCTATTTTCAGTTTTTCATGAATCTTTATATTTTTTAATATTAAAAAAGTTTTGAAATTTTACTGGCCAACTCTTTTTTGAAGTATTACAAGTCTTCTGATGGCGATATGTGTTTAAATTTACAGTCACAGTTTTATTTGCTAAACTACTGATTCAGCTGATTTGTTTTCAAATGTCTGTTAAATTAAATAGCTACTGATACAGAAATGTTATTTCTTTTGTAAAAACGATAAACGATTGCCGACGTACTGCAATGTTTAGTTGAAATTAAAGGAGAAAGTTAATACAGTAGAAATGCGTAATAAATCTTCTACAATATCAGATTTCCACAGATTAAATCCTTAAACATATCCTATGCCATGCCTTTGTGAGAAAATACTCTTCAGAATAGTATAATATGGCTATAAGCTCATTGGAATGCATAGCAGAGGTTTGCAACCATTTGTCCATGAGACGTACAACTCGAAGCTGTACCTTCATGCAGCATTAAATCAGTTTGTATTCGCTCCCGCAATGTCACATTATACAGAAATTCAGCAACAAATCTATATTCGCGGAACCAACCGCAACGTAAGCCATGGGCGTGTCCGTTTCTCTACCAACATAACATGAGGATCTTACGATGACAAATGACTACAGCTGTTACTTTTACCATCCTCCCTTCTGACGATGCTCATCCACCTCTCCTCCTAAACGGTTCCGTTTAAGTATGCGTCCCAAGCAAGATCTTGGACGTCGAGCTTTGATGATGAAGTAGAGCATTACAGGCGTTGCACTTCTGGGGAAATTGGCTGCTCCATCGAGAGGCTCGATAAGGATATGTTTCAGTTTTGGAGAAGATATTTCACGCTTTGTTTTGCTTGAATTGCACCTCTTTCATGCTCGTGAACTTAATTTGACGGCTGAAGAATGAGAGCTCTGCAATTTCACGTTTTGCTCAGCAAAACTGGATGGCTTAACTTTCAAGTTTTTCTCTTTTCTGTCGGTAGCCTCTAATATTTCAAGCAACATACACAATTCGATCGTTTACGCATAGGTGTATGTTGTACTTTGTTTCTGGTATTTAATTGGAGGCAAGGAAAGCTATAAAAGTGAAAATACTTCCTAAGCACTAAGAACAAAATAGCAGTCAAAAAATAATGCGCTTAGAAAATTAAATTTAAATTGAAAATTAAAACCTAAAGTTTATTAAATTTCAAATGTTCTTTACATCTCCCAATAGTTTGCTGACAAGAGAAATGTAAATATTATGGGATCACGGTTGTTGGAGTATTTTGTCTGACATCAGTAATCAGGCAGTTTATCAACATTAAATAGCTTACGTTTATTTAAGACGACTTTGCTTTTTTAAAGACGTTATTAAAAACATTTTCCATTAAAAGGGGGCTTCGCATGTATGAGATTGACATACTGAAAATATTCTAGAAAAAAGTTAAATATTAAGGAAAAATTAATGCAGATATTGCATTTTGATGTAAAATCAATTAATGGGCTTTCTTTTTACAATAAAAATTAAAAAGTAAGTGAAAAATTGCTTTAAGATAATTTTTTTAATGTTAAAGTGGAGTATTAAGAGCATTTTAAGAAGAAAACATTGTCCTCGTACTGGTGTTCAAAGATGAAAAAATAAAATTGAAAAATAAAGTGAACTTATTTTATAGATACTGATTGAAACTCAAATGAGTATAATTATTTATAGACATAACGTGCTACTGAACCCCCACGCAAACAAAGAAAAAAATCCACTGACATGCAAGCATTTGCATACAAAATATGAAAATAACGCTAACGTAAGCAAATCATAAAAGGAAAGACTCAACACCATCACATGTGAACGTTAAACATATAGTTCTATGCTTAAAAGTTCCCATTTATTATTTATCATATCTAAAAGACATCAATTAGATAAAAGTTTTTAACTAAAGTAGCAAATTTGGCTAATCGAAGGTTGCTGTATCTTAGCCTCTTGATCTAAAAATCCTCGACCAGTTTCATGAATTCACAATGGCCAGGAAGCATGTTGTCCAGGGCCTAGGGCACCTCACAAGAGGGAGTTCAATTTTTGTCCAGGCTCAGTCCCAATTGTGATGGAAAGTACCCGGGGTCGAATTCGAAGATATCATATTCTTCACGGCCTCTTCCATCAATCTCTCGAGAGAATTTCGGCTCCAAAATGTTTTAAAGGCTTCCAGCCGGAAAGACACATCCATTCCAAATATTCATGCTTTAGGCGGAATTCCAATCCGCACCAAGTGTTAGGGCATCCGTCTCTTTTATCACTATGCTAATGGAGGGTAAATCGAAGACTTCTGTTCCAAAACTGATAACAGCAGAATTTGTTAAATAAGTATTTCATTAATTCTATGTGCATTAAGAGAGATGTGAATTTTACGAGTAATATACGAAAACGGACGATAAAAGGAATAATGTAGGGTAGCTTAAAGCAAAAGTAAGTCTGTGTTAAATAAACAAGGAGGTAAATAAAAATGAAAGTAAAAAATAAATAAATATGTAAATTAAAAATCATGTAACGTTTCTGTATAAGGAGGCAAAGTGTCTAATGCAAAACTAAGGATCTATTTCAGTTTAAAAACACATACGTGAATAAATATGATTTCAATATTAAAAATATGGATATTTGTTTTATTTATAGAAATATAATGCTGCATTATTTTTCTGATTAATCAGTTTATAAAACGGCTCGTGCACTTTAATAATCCCATGAAATGTGCTATTGCTTCCATTCGTTTCCGTCTCATTTAACCTCATTCCTAGTTGCATTAAGAAAGTAGATAAATAATTTTTTAGCACAACTACTTGTATGAAATGGTAACAAAATGACAACAGAAATACATTGCAACGCATTTTTATTCCTCAAACATAAAGGAGCAAGATACGCCATTTGTCCTTTGCCTTTAGAACAAGCCCAATTCCTGTTGAATTCATGAAAACAATCTAAGAGGAAATTTCAACATCAGTACTTCAAAATACAATATGCAGACTTGAGAATTGTCCTCAGGTATCCACTAAAATACCAGTTATGCATACTTTATTTTTATCCATAATAGCAGGAAAACGTATTTTATGCTAAAAATTATTACAGTATGATTTTTAATAGTATTAATAATAAAATATTATTAATTTTGCGTATGGCATTCAATAGATGTTGCCCGAATTGCATCCAACTGAATAATGGTACGGATAATAATTTTTTCTCCTGTTTTTCTCCATTTTTCTCCTGTCATGATAGAATAAATACTTTTCGAAACAACTCTTGGGTTTATCAAGTTCATTACGTACAACATTTAACAGCAGCTTTAATCACTGCTAATAGTTTTCGCAGATCATCCTTATTGTACAAGTTCAACAAGTTGTGCAATATATATATCACAACCATTGCATCATTGTTTCTTAATGAAATAATAGCTGATTATATTCTGCATAGATTTTAATGATGTTTTAAGTATGTGATTGATTGTCTTTCGTTTAACTGGTCTGCTTTCACAGCTCATCTTTAGCAGCTCCATGTTCCTTAACTACAGCTTATCCCATTTATGGTAGATAAAAGAGAATCTATATAGCATATGGAGTCAAGACAAATACACTGCCCTTCAAAAGTTAAACAGCACGTTTTTCAAAGCTCACCATTGCAAAAATGTCAGTAACGTTAAAATTCACAGTTCATACTCCTGACAGTAATGAAGTAGTTTAAAAAAAATTAAGCAGAAACAATAGCTACCACTTTTATCTTATAGAAATGAATACTTATATAGGAGTTGGAAAAGAAGCAAAAATTATGTTCACGAGTGTTGATCTTCAGTTTTTACTATAGTTTCGTGAACAACATGTAGGTGAATCTATCAATGTCCAGGAGAAGTCGTTTGCCGGATTCGCTGAGATACCGGGTGATCTCAGAGATGGGAATGGGGATGTCACAAACTAATGTTGCTAGACCTCTCAATGCCTCTCGCAGTATAGTCCGCCGACTAATCAATTTGAATCCGAGGATTCTGTATCTAGAAGACATCTTCCAAGCAAACCTAGAGTTACAACACTTACCGTTATTTAGCTCTTTCGGCCCCGAAGGAGAAGTAACATTATTGTGAATCAGCTCATGGCAGATGATTTAGTGGCAGCAAGAACAAGAATCTCAGCTACTACAGTGCGCAAACGCCTGCAGAATACAGGTCTGTATTATAGACGACTAGTTGTTTGCGTCCCCTTGAACAGAGGACACAGAGGTGCCCGCTTATGTTGGGCAAGAGAACACGTCTCCTAGATAGTTAACAATAGGCATCTGTCCTCTTCTCAGACAAGACGAGTCCAGGTTTCACATTGGAGAATGATTCATGTCGTCAGCTGATCTGGGGTGAACAGCGCGCCAGATACAACCAATCCCACATTGTAGGAAAACACACTTAAAGAAGTGGTGGAATAATGGTTTGGGCTGGGATCTCTCTCGGTGGTCACATTAACCTACATGCATTCCATGGAGGAAGTTTGACCGTTGTGAGATATCGAGACGAGATCCTTGATCAATATGTTCTTCCATATACTGCTGCTTTTGGTCCCGGATTTCTTCTGATGGATAAAAATACGTGACTGCACTGAGCTTGGGTTACTGAAGAATACCTTGAGGGTCATGGTATGGAGCTGATAGAATGGCCAGCTCAATCCCCAGACCTGAAACCGATAAAACATCTTTGGAACTACCTTGGAAGACAGGTTGCTGCTTTAAGTCCTTCTCCAAAGACGTCAGATGAGCTTGAACAAGGATTACTCCGTGTCTGGTCATTGCTTCCAATTTCACTGACCAACAACTTAATTGACAGCATGGAACGTCGCTGCCGCCAATGTTTTGCCTCTAGGGTTGGACACATTCCTTATTAGAACTTATTTTTGTAATAATACCACCCCATATTTCCTAAAAAACTGATATCCTGTTTCTCCAAGATTGGATTTCTCTGCCAAGAGTGCAATTTTTTGTTATAATTCGTGTTTGTGTTGAACTTTAGAAACATTCTATGTCGCATTCATTAAAGAACATTTTAGTGAACATTTCCTATAAATTTCTTGTTTCTATGTTGCTTCATTCTCAAATTAAACACAAAATACATGCTGTTCCTTAATTTTTGGAGGATAGTGTACTTTAAGGATATTTAATAAGCAAATAATTAATTAACTTCAAATATGGATCTCAATAAAAGAAACTGCTGACGATGTTCTTTCTATCAGTGCAAAATCATCAACAAAACTGCGCATTAGATCATTGTTACTTCCAATATTTCTATACTCTATGCATTGGATAAGAGACGTTATATACACTCGTGT
Source organism: Stegodyphus mimosarum (assembly GCA_000611955.2). Taxonomy (NCBI): domain Eukaryota; kingdom Metazoa; phylum Arthropoda; class Arachnida; order Araneae; family Eresidae; genus Stegodyphus; species Stegodyphus mimosarum. Next base: position 1,003,494 of record KK115391.1, on the reverse strand, counting down.
GCAAAATTTATGTCGTATTTCTGAAAAACTGATTGACCAATTTTATTGAAACTGAGTATGAATATACATTTATAACACGGAAAAAGAAGTATTATTCAAAGGTCGTTTTATGTAAGCATTATTTTCAATAAATTCACAGTTCCACGATGTCCAAAATTTAAGTAGAGGTATTGAACTGAAAATGTATCTAACATTGGGATTGGTCCCGTCTCACAGCCAGACAGGTTGCGTAGCTTGATAGCATACTGAACAGGAGACAGTTGAGGAGTGCTTGTAGCAGTCAATCCCACTCCTGCAGCAAGGCAGGTTTCAACTCTGAGATCATGTTCGGACCCGAAAGATGAGATTCAATTGCTCTACCAAGAGGGTCTCACACATACTCTATAGGATTAATGTCAAGAGATCCCGCTAGCCAATCCACCCGGGAAATATCCTCCCTTTCCAAGTAATCGTCTTCCTACCGAGCTCCTATTAACAGAACACCAGAACTACTGTGCATTTGAAAAGTCGAACATAGGACTGTAAGGTCTCCTTAGTTAACCTTTGTCAAACAAATGCAGGAGCGTGCGACCGTCCAATATAACGGGTGCTCAAACCGTTACACGTCTACCACATTAATGATCCATTTTTCCTGATGAAGGAGGAATTATATCGTGTCCCCAGATATAGATTCGCAGAGAATCAGTGTCCAGGCAGAATCTCGACTCATTTGTAAAAAGCACGGTGCTCCAATGAAGCTTGACACAAAGCGGGTGTTGTGTGCATCATGCTAAACGCGCTCTCTTATGTGCTGCAGTGAGCGGAACGTAAACAGCGGGTCTTCTGGCAGATAGTATTGCCTTCGGGGAACTGTAGACCGTGAACCTCGGTTGAAGTGGAAGCATACAGCTCACGTGAGCTGTGAAGCTGTAGCAGTCCTGTGTCGCTACGCTAGAAGTACCAAATAACGATCCTCATTCTTCGTTGAGGATCTTGGTCGACCTTATCCAAAACTTCACGATATGGATCCAGTGTCCTGAAACCGTCTACACTAAGACGACAACATTGGGCACACACACGACGCACTTGCAGAGGATAGCGGTCGTTACACTGAGCACTGTAGCACCTTAGATTGTCATTAGCCTGCCTCTAATCTACCAGCAAGTCGCTATCTCATTCCGCCATGCATACGATCGTGGTTATTCATTTTACCTCATACATTATGAATTTCATTCAGCTCTTGCGAGAAACATGGCCAGTGTCGTGAAGGAGTATGAGCAGACAAATCACCGAAAACACCTCGTGCGCATTTATTCCCTCCACTATCACAGCTCCGCAGACGGGCGTGTACACTCATGTATTCGACTCTGAATATTTGCATGATTCTTCGGCAGCATAATTAGTACCTTTGGTTAAATACGCTTCGTAAAAGTAGTCATAATTTGCAAATTCTCTTAATTTTGCGCACTTGTGTCAATAATCCGAGAATAATAATAAATTATTCACTGATTATTCTTGTTTCCTAGAGCATTTAAAAAATTTGACTACAGATTCTTTCCTAAAACATCAATCATGAACATGTATACTTCCAGTCAGATTTTTCGAAGTAAGGGACGAAATTGTTTTAAAACTTGATTTAACACTGTAAGTGGGAATACCCTGTACATACCACAAAATCGAAATATCTATACGAAATCTAAAACTGATCATTACACTTTAATTAGGTTAAATGCGAAACCTTCATATCTTTACGTAAAAAATTTGATGGATTTACTAAAGAGCTAATTTACTGATTTAAATCATTTTTAGCGTTTATTGTTAAGTGACCTCGAGCAAATTTTGATCAGATTTAAGTAGAAGCCGAAACACTGCTAGAATTGAAGATTAACAGCTCCACAAGAAACTTATCTATTTTGCAACGGAATTTTGCATGTAAAGAAAGTTACGGGATTTCTTTTTTACCTTACTGAAACGCAAAGCAGATTTTACCGATTTAAACTTTTTCTCTACGAAGCTCCATATCCAATTAAGTTACGTACTTACAGATATCCCAAATCTACAGCGCTGCAACTCTTTTACGAAATCCTCCATTTTATTTTAATAAATTTTATGTTAGAAGAACTTTGCGGTAGGATCAATTATGTTAGGAAACAGAGCCTTGAGAGCTCTTTTTTTTTCGTAGCACTTTGTACAATACTCATAGTATAAAACTGTTAATTACGTTTAGAAGTCATACAACAAAAATCAGAGTTATATTTTAAAATTTTCACAGGACTAGTTTCGATGGTTTTACCAAACCATCAACCTCAGCTTCAAAAGCGCAAATGAACGAGATAAGATATAACGATTATATAAGATAAGAAAGCCTGGACAGGAGACAAGCTGCTGTTGATGAAACCAGAATTAAAACACAATTTCTCTAAAGGCAAAAATGGATTGGAATTAGGGTCGTTAACTTGAACAGAAAGATTTTTTTGAATATGAAATGCCTCTAGAAAATGCAGTTCACCAATGGAAGATGTTTTTTGAATAATTTTGGCAGCAGAAAAATTGAAAGTGTGATTTTCGGACCAACAGTGTTTGGCAACAGAAGACTTCTGTGTTTCCTTTTTTCTAACATATGCCTCATTTCCTTAACGCGAAATTTTAAGGCTCTCTTAGTTTGGCCAATGTAAATTAAACCACACTGGCAAGGAATCCTGTAAATGCCCTAGGAATTCATATCCTGAATGGGGTCCTTGAGTATGGAACTCTGAATTTTACTGATGGGAAAATAAACGACTCGAAAGTTAAATTTCTGTAAAATACGTGCAACTTTATAGACATTGATGGAAAGAAGATTGAAATTAAAGGCTAATTGATGGAAAGAAGGGAAATGAAAACAGAATTTTTATAATCTCCTAAAACAAGAGTCTGCCTTTTGGTGTGTTGAGATGAGAATTTTTTAACTGCTTGATTAATAATGTTGGGTGAAAAGCCCCTGTCGATAGCTATTGCTTTTAAATAATTTAGTTCTTCATCGAGGGATAGTTTAGAGGAGCAAACTTGAGCACGGAAAACATATGAATAAAATGAACGAGATAATTACGTTATTGTATCTTAATTGATGATTACCTTTTTAAAATAATGGCATGAGTTTTAAATTTGTCAGAAATATGGTGTTCATGTCAAACAGTAACATATATGAGACGTCTATGGTAAGATCTCACAGTTGCTAATGTTTAACTACATTTCTGGTAATAAGAATTCTTTGGATTACATGCGGAAACTTAATTTTAGCTTTATATATATAATAATATAACAGTTTTAATAAATAATTTTCCGTAACTACTTGACAAAATAAAAATATAGGAGATAAAATCATAGCTATAAAGTGTAAGCATATATGAGTAATGAGCATTTTCTTTAAACAATTAACTTCATAATTATCCAAACGGACTTTCACTAGTTTAGCATTTAATGACTGTATTTTAATCAACCTCGTTAAAATGACCCTTAAAATAGGTCAACTTTCGTACTTTCGAAGCAAGAACAAAGAACTGTTGTGGATTAATATCACGAAATGCAGCAGGTGATACTTAACATGATTAAAACAAGCACCTTTGTAGGGGTCATGAACAATGGAGCTTTAATTCAGCAAACTGCCATGATCAACATTATGCCTAAGCAATTCAGAACACAGGATTCTGTTTAGGTATTTCAATTATTCCGGGTATATTATGTCTTGGCTTCAGCTGTACCCAACACAGGAAATGTACTTTGATGGAGTCAGGAACTTCCGCAGAGTATTTTAAAGTTTCACAGTTTTTTTACAATTCAATTATTACTAATAAGAAAGATCAGTTTAAATTCTGATTATTAAAACTGTCCTAATATTAAATTTAAAAAATTTAGGATATTCATTTATTTCAGATTTGAAAAAGTGGGAGAGGGGAATTAAAAGCTGCTTTAAATCTTACTGTGATTATGGTGTTCCAAGTAAAATTACAAATTTATTTAGATTTCTTTCATAATTGATTTAAAACTTTTAATACTTTCGATAATTGGTGTCTTGATATTCCTGTGTATCAGAAATGAATGTCATGGAGAGGTTTATTTCAAATCAGGGTGCGAGTTCAACATTCTGTAATCAGGTGACTCGCCTATCCCCAGTATGAGGGCAATACTGCGTCAAAAAATGATCTTTAGCGCAAGAGACAGCGGACAGCTGCGTAATTGGTGCAATCGAGGGTAAAGCATATGACGAAAGTGGACTGTATGGATTTCTTTTGTAAGAGGATTAGTCGCTAGCAAAAATTCACCGACAGCTGGTGAGCAAAGTGGCGCATGAAATTCTGTAAACAACCAGGCCCAGAAAAGCAGGTGTCCACGTTGATGCTGACAAATCTAAGTATTAACTTCTATGAGGTACAACGTAAAAGGGGTATTTGTAGGCAAACTCTACACCAATACTTCAAAAAGATTCGGAAATGTGTAAAATTTACGCTCATTGGAGTTCTCCACCAGCTCACTGATTTGAGGAAACAAAAATATTTCATAATCTGACAGGAATTATTGCATAAGACTGATCTTTTCTACAAAAAATAAGCTCTTTCGACAGGGAACGAGGAGCTGCAAGAGGCTGTTTGTTTATCTGGTCCGTAGTACTGCTAAAGAAAGATTCGCTACAGACATTCGTAAACTTCCTGCGAAATGGCAATTCTGCATCAAGTTGGATGTATTCATGTATGCATTCTGATAATCAAAATATGTTCTGGCATATTTCTTGAACTGGTTCGAATCATTACTGAACTCCGAGAGTTTTAATTGCTATGAGTTTGATTTCAGATTGGCGTAAACTGATATAATGGTTTACTATGATAGAAATAAATAAATATTCACGGTTTTTAAAAATCTCCCATTCCAAAGAAGAAAGGTCTTTCAATCTTCAGAAAGCTATTTATTATGTCAAATTTATAATTTCGCAGGGAAATGTGTCAAATTTGTAAACTTTCTTGGTTCTGTAAATATACTAACTGGCCGAGCTGTTGAAACAGCGAATTTTTGGTAACTCCCTCCGAATTCTCTCCTCGAGATTAAGCAGGTTGGTTGCAGAAGTTCCATACGAAAGATTCGAATATGGAGCTAAGCTTTTTTCGGATATTTCCTACATATTGTTAGATATCTCCTACATATTGTTACTACATATTGTTATTGTATTGAAGATATCTCCTACATATTGTTACGTGCGTACGGGTTCGTAATAGATTGAATGCACGCGGTTCCGATGATAGATTGGTAAGATTTATTTTGTCAAATGAAACTCTTCAGAGATCTGGAATTTTTCACAATGATAGTAGTGCAACTCTTCTCAATATCACAGAGTACAGTGTGCTACGAGGAAGGGGCACTCAGGCCTAGCAAGCTCGAACACAGTTAAATACCCCAACCCCTAGAGGAGATCCAAGGGGCAGCTAACCCTATCGGTCGAAACTAAGCCGAGTCCACAAGTACACTCAGCAACTCGCATTCCATGTCCCCTACCTGGAGAAAATATCAAAACATCTGCCTTTAACCGTCCTGGGAGTCCCAGCCCAGGACAGTAGAACGAAGTCACTAAAATACAGTCAGACAAGACCGGCCACCAATTCGGCCTGTTAACACAACGTAATGGCATACGCAAGTCGATTCCCTGCGCCCCCAGTGGGGGGAACAAGGAAGGGTATGAATATGCAGTTTTCAGGCTCCAGGAGCCCACTGGAAACTTCAAGCAGTCTTAAGGCTTGCCGAACTTGATGACGCCACCGAAGGGAATGTTTCCCTTCGCACAGCCATGAATATATGACTATATAGCTCCATCACAACCAGCGGAACGAACAACATTACCATATCGTCCCCGTTGAGCCGAAACAGCCATCGCCGGCGATGACTCTAGTTCTGTGAAGACTGATTTTATACTCACGTGGCCGAGACTGCCTAGGTACATATCCTAACCAGTAGCTTCCCAGGTTTTATCCAAGTCGACCCTCCCAGAGGGGATCTATTTTTCTTTTTTAGGGATCTATTTTCTTTTTGCTCCTTTTTTATCGCTTTTTTTAACTATTAAAATGTAAACAAAAAAGGGAGGCAAAATGAATTTGCTTTTAGCGAGAGTTACTGCATTATATATTTTGCTATTCATTTTAATACTCTTTTGAATTAAGAGTACTTTTTGAAACGGTTCTACTCTTGTTTTCATTACTGCTTTCTGTTATTTAGTTCAAGTCTCAAAGAGAAAGAAAGATAAAACATCATTTTGCACATGCGGAGATTTGATTTTAGTTGCGTCAAATATGTCATGCTGAGTACTTTAGTCCACTGATAACTGTAACGCTGAACATTCCATATCCAAGTAGTGTTTTAGACTAACTGATTATTTCCAAGTAGTGTTTCACACTAACTGGATTAAATATATACAATGCTCGAATGAAACAAATTGCTCAACTGAACAATGAGAAGCAAGTTATTAGCTAGTGAAGTAGTTATGTACATGAACGCAAATAATAATTCTACTGAAAATTTTTGCGTTTGTGGATTTATAAACAAAATTTTAAGCAGTTATTCTATAATCACTACTGCGCAATTTTTCGTTACCGTCAATTCGCATACAAAAGCTTGCACAGAATACTGAGAAACTCTAGCAATTTCATATCCTTTCAGTGCGTTTCTAAATTATTTATTCTCCATTTTATTTTATGCGCATTCTGTACGATTAACTTTGGCAATTTTAATGATTGACTTGAGTAATATTTTGATTTATGTGCAGCAGGTACGAAATTTATTTTTATTATGATTGAGATTTAGATTTAGATTAATTACGATCAAATTGTTATTACTATGGACGAATATGTTTTCGTTCTATGCATCAATTAGAGTTAATAACATTTACGCTTAATATCTTTCGTTGATACTAAAATTTCCTGTTTCGCACTTTCAGCACTTGGCAGAAATCCATGGCCTTGGATAAAGTACTCTTAAATCTGATATCCTTTTTGCTGGTATCAGTAAAAGATCAAGTAATGAGAAATTAATATCGTAACTGCCTATTGTTTGCACACTGTTTACGAAACACTTGTAAGAAGAAGCGTGAAACTAAGGTTTTTCTTAACTTTTATAGCTCTATAAATTCCAGCTTGAGTATACTTCGAAAGTTGAGGAAACGCTTGCAAAACTAGCTCTAAAAGTAAAATAAAAATATCCTCTACCTCGCTTCTAATTTGTCAACAGGAAACCGTTATTCTCTTTTGTTTGTTTCATTCTTTACAAATCCTAAAAAGCAGAAAAACTCAGAACAATATCTTAACAGCGAGCATGAAGATGAAAAGGTCTAATAAAAAGAAGCTATCAAGAGCTTTACTGAAGGGTATTTTTTGCTACTTTTATTTGCAGATATTTTTTGCTACTTTTATTTGTAGGTTGCTACTTTTATATGCACAGTTGTTTACATTCCCTGCAGGGGCAGATGGCAGACTGCAAATGAGTGATCTTTCTTTGCGCAAGAAATAAAAAAAAATAATTAATCTAAATGCAGGAAGAAATGCAGCTAGTATAAGATTTCAGTCATGAAGTAAAACATCTTTAGTTTTATATTATAAACCGAAAACCGAAAATCAGGAATAATTGGAGTTATTGAACAGAAAATGCAGCATTTGCGCATACGTTCGCCTCTTTTTGAAAACCATGTACATACTGAAGTCTAGTATTTTTTTCCTTTAAGCTCATTCTTCGGACTGGGGAGGGGATAGAAGAAGAAACTTCTTTTGCTCTTTTAAAATCTTTAATTCTTTCATACCGTCTTCAATCCTTTCAACCACTTCCATTCCTCTTTGCAGATCTTAGGCATCTGAGAACAAAACAGAGTTTTGATTAACATTCGCCTTTCAGATACTGCTCAACTGAACACTAGTTTTCATAGACAAAGAGAACTGGTCGGATGGGTTCTGAAAAACGCTCATATTTCGCTCTCATTTAAATTGAGAGAACATAAATCAGTTAAAAAATATTCATTTTGAATGTACATTCGGGGCTATTATTTAATCTTACATTACTTAACCTGTGTGAAACTCAACGACAGACCTCAGCATCCTCACTTTGATGCAATCAAACGGGACGATTAAAAAATTATACCTTATTAGCTATTTTATGCATTATAAAGAACAATGCCAATTTTATTAATAAAAAAGTCATAGTAATAAGTTTTGGGTAGGTATTATACAAGAGTTATCTGTGTTTCGCCGTAAAATGAATAACGTTTAAGTGATAAAGTAGTTTTTTCTCATCGTTAGTACCTATCCGAACACGTCGACATGGCCAATTTTGGCCAAAAGTGCCAATTTTCTTTTATTCATTCATTAAATGGAGTGTTTAGCTTTCCGAAATAGGTTTGCTTTTGTTTCTACGTTTACCAGAAAGTGAGATTTAAGGATTTCATAAAGATGCAAAAACAGGAAGTGAACATTTAAATCATCTGAAGTCCGCATTCAAAGATCAGAAAAATGTCAAATATGAACATAAACAGTATTATGCTTTGGGAGACATTGACACTCTCAAATAATTTTAACAAACTGCCTATATGATACTACTAAAGTGACTACCACATTTGATGCTTTCGTTTTCAACAAATATGCCAAATTTCAAAACTCGCCAATATATAAATTCACGTATATCTTCGGAAATTGAATAGGAAACTAATTTTTTGCAGGTTTGCTTAGAAATACAGCTACTTTAAGATGATGGTGAAACTTTTATATATTATAATTCAAAATGTTTTTGGAAAAATTTCGAAAAGTTATTTAAAAATAAATCTTAAAAAAATGGGCGAATTTTATACGAGTGCTGCCCCCGCAAGCCACTTCTACCTCCAAATTACTATACCAAATTCAATTAACAATGAGGAGTTAAAATTTTGAGAGCTAATTTTTTGAAGACTGCTCGTGCGATTTTTACAAAACTTGGCAATTTGGCATAATTTGAGTCGCAGAATTGAAATGTGAAAAAAAATCGCATGTCATTTCAAAAAAGTACGATTTTGTATCAAAACACCTGTATTCGAACATTGACATATATAAATCTAATGCATACCCTAAGTCGCGCTTTCGAGACATGAAAAACGCAAGTTGAATTTCGTCAATCGGCTCAGTAGAAAGGGAGATATAGAACTATCCCTTTTTTTCGCAGTGTAAATGTAACTTTCACAGATTGCTTTAATCGGTAGTACCACACTTGCTGCAAATTTGCTGAAATTAAAATCTGTTAAACATCTACTGGCTTTTGAACCACCCGTTTCGTGCAACTTTCTATTTGTTTGCAGATAAAAAAAAATATGCTGCAGTTCTCCCAAGCCAGATTATTCTTTAGTTGATATCTAGTATGAACTATAGATTCTTTTCTGTATTTTAAAATTTTTGTTTTCGCTCTTTACCTGTTATATTAGTCACACATTTATTATTATGTCCTTATAATGCAGAACAGCGTATTCTGTATTTTTATACTATATGTGCTTTATTTACAGGGATTCCAGAGGATCCAGATCCAGAGATCTTTCTATGACAAGTTTCAGTCCAGGCGCCTCATCAATAACAAGTTCTATGACAAGTTTCAGTCCAGGTGTCAGATCCAGGCGCCTCATCAATAAAATATTCAACTTATCAACACACAACGATCTTCGATTGTTCTGATTACCGTTGTTAGTTTTTTACTTTATTTTCTCTGAAGGGAATTATATAATCACTGAATTAACTGAAAAAAAAAATGTTGCTCTAATTCAAAATAAAACTCTCTATCGTTACTGAGCCTGTTAAAATTAGCGAATATCCTGCACGTTATCCGGTTTAATTTTTAATAAACGGATGCTATAAAAATAGAATTTTATTGAACTTGAGATTTTAATCGCAAAATAGCGATAAATAATTAAGTTAGTATTATTAGACTACCATTAAATTATTTATCAATTATTAGACATTCTTTTCAAAATACATTATTTTCAATGTATATTATGTTGTTATTTTTAAAATATGTTGAAATATGTAATATTAAGAAATGTTAAAATATATAATATTGAAAACTGTTGTAGATCAGGATATTACCTCCACTGAAATCACTTCGACTTTAATGTTGATAAAGATTATGTATTTAATTTGCTATTTTTTTGTAGAACATGTTAGGACTGAGTGTTCGGTGCATATTCTTGGCAAACATCTTCGTGACAGCTTAAAGTCCTGATCTGGAACAGGGAGCTGAATGCAGCTATGTTCTGTGGCAGAATATTGTGATTAAGTCGTAGAAGAACTGCGGTTGAAAGGTATTTAAATCCTCTTTTATTAAATCACTATTATTTACAACCATTTCCCAACTCGGGAGGGATACAGAAAATAGAGACCGCACTTGGGTCTAAAATGAACAATTAAACTAATTTAAGCTGAAATTAAATAGTCGTTGCTCGCAGAGCTATAACGCGAGGTTGGCCTCTAAACTAAATGGTGCGTAGCAAGATTTAACTAATACTGACGCACTTGGAATGACTTCAATAAATAATCACGTAAAAGCGTTACGGCTTAGAATTTAGATGCTAGCTAGTCAGGTTAGGTTATTCAATTACGGCAAAGCACACGAGGGCTATCTGCCTAAAGGGAGGGATGCCTTCGTGGAGGACTTTCTAAGGGAAACTGGCTCGTATACACGTTACACATGGGGAAAACCACGAAAACGCCCATGCAGCCAGCCCGTTCGCGGGATTCGAATCTCGGACCGAACTACCAGTGTTCAGCGTCTTTACCGCTCGGCCGCTGGTGAGTCTAGCTAGTCAGGAGAACGTCGAATAGAGTGACCGTGGTCTGAGACTAAAAGCTCTCTCACATTGAGAGGTTTCTACCTCCGGTTTAAATAGAACTTGGCTCCACTTCAAATTAGCATAAAGCTGAAACGCGCGCTTCTTCTAACGGGAAGGTGAAATGAGAGCAGATAGAAAAGTATAAATTAAAATAAAACTTTGTTAGTTTAACTAAAACCTTACAAACTGTAATTAAAATTGTTTTATTTTCCCTTGCAATGCAGAGCGTGACGAATTTTAAGGGAAAGTTACGACGGAAAAGTAAAATTACAAGCGCGGTGCATTTAATAAATAGATATCTTGTAATTTTACTCTTTTGCTTTCCAGAAACCTCGAGAAAATAAAAATTACCAGAATGTTCTCGTCCATGATTAAAAAGCTTAGAGCCAGAGAGAGAGAGAACATCTTAGCTCAGTTACTTCAAGTGCATTGTTGTTGTTTATTTCGCTGCCGTAATTTTGAGATCGGATTAACTTTCTCTGCGCTTTTGAATTGTGTTCTATTTAACCTTTTAGTAGTTTAAAATATAACTACTGTGTGATATTGCTATATTGTAGGAATATCTGTGAGGAAACATTTCAGCATTCTGTTTTATCTCTTGCGATAAGAATAAATTTTATTAACTTTTCATCAGGCTTGTGCATTCAATCCATTACGAACCCGTACGCACGCAATAAGATTTAAAACTTGAACTATTCCGACATTTTTATCATGTGCCGAATTTGGCTTTGACATCATTTATTGAAAATTATCTCCCATATTTAAAGCTCTTTGGTTTATATTTATCGTATATCATGGATAGCAATATCCATACCATCTCAGAAAATCATGCCTATGAACGTTTATATCATAATACCTTCTTATACCTCCCCAGACAGGAAAGTTCTTAGTGACTCTGACTGCCGTATCGAAGGGCCCGGATTCGAATCCCGGAGAAAGCATGGATGAAACATGACCATCCCTTCACAGGAGGCAACAGTGGCCCATTTATTACGTGCCGCCATAGTAAAGAAACTACCGCTTCCGGCGGTAGTAGTGGCCAGCGGTAAAAACAAAATACCTTTTTATGAACAATTTCGACAAGAATGCAGTTTCAAGTGCCTGAAAGTACATTTTAAGCATGTGAATACAGTACAAACCCTGCTTCCGCTTAATCAAAATCTTATTTATTCGAAGAGATGAAGTAAACTGTTACTGGACACACACAACAGTAAAGTTATAAGATGGTAGTTGAGATCCGAGTTCGAATCTTGTCGAAAGGACTGGCTGCTTGGATATTTTCGTTATTCTCCATCATGTGTAACAGGAAAAGGAACCTACTACCCCGACAAAGACCTTACATGTGATGTTCCTAATGTTCTTTACCACAATCAAATACGAACTATGATAGAATAACCTCCAAAATCAAAACATTTCCGGTTTTTAATCATTATTTTCCTTTCTATCAGTAATGAAATGTTTATATATATTTTAAACTGTAAGCAAGCGATACCAATATATTTTATGAAAATATGCTAAGATGTAAAATCTGTCTTTTAGAGATTATCTCTGAATGTCTATGCTGTTGCTGAATTATATCAATTAAAATCCATGCTGAGCTAGATGACTTCTGAGCGTTAATAAACTACAAAATAAAAAATAAAAACAAAAGGATTAAAGACTTGAAAAAATAGAAAAATTTTGTATAACTTTCCCAATAATTTTTTTTATTCCTTCTGTAAGGGAATTGCGCTATTTTGCCAACTAAAATAGCTGAAGAAGATTCATGAAATGCTGTATGTGAGTTCCGTAGTAAAATTAAAAAAGAATTTTTTTTAAACCACACACGTATATTTTTCCTATCTATAATTCAAACAAAAGATAAATTTGAAATTAAGATTTTATAACTTATTCTAAATAGATTTAAAAATAACATTTCCAAAAATTATGCATGCAAAATAAGCCATTTTTCCTTTTTACGAAAAAGCCTGCCTATGTTTCTTCTACAGAACCTAGGAAAATACTTTCCCATATTTTTCTGCTCCAGTTAGTTCTGATAAATGGAATACTTCTGCGTAAAAGATTCTCTAATTTTGCTAAATAAACTTTGAATTACAGTGTAGAGTTATTAGATTTATTTGGAACAAGAAAGATGAAAAGTGAGCAACGCCCTCTCCGGGACTCTAACTTCGGAATTTTTATTGCTAACCAGACATGCTTTCCAATTACATAACGAAGCCGAAGAGGGAGAAAATGGCTTACACATTCCCCCACTTAAAGGGCGACTGAGGAGGAAGAGACCCACTCGCCTATCACTGGTAAGTGATGACTCATCATATACCGCATTTTAATTTGAGCGCCACCTAAAGAGTGATAAGGTTTTCAAAGCAGGAAACATGAAAAATATACAGCTCCCTCACCGGGATTCGAACTCCGGACCTTATCATTGCTAGCCGGATGTGCTTTCCATTTACAAAACGAAGGCACGCGGCCAGGAAAAAAAAAAGCTTACATTCTTCCTTATTTAAAAGGTAACTAGGGAGGAAAGAATCCAGTTACCAAATCCGGGTGATGACAAATTATCATCCACACCTTTTTAATTCGGGCGCCACTTGTAGAGTCATTTAAAGTTTTTTGGAGCGAGAAATAGCAATCAAAGTGCTCACAAAATCAGCAATGCACACTCCAGGACTCTAATTCTGGATCTTGATACTGCTAATCGGGAGTGTTTCCGATGACACCACAAAGGATGTGATAATGAGGGAGGAAAAAAAACCTTACACGATTAGTTTTTTAAGCTTAAAAACCTGAAAATCTTCTCTGAAAAACTAAAATAAATACGCTTTTAGTCCAAATTTAAATAATAATAATGAAGCAGTAGGCGTTATATCGTTTTGAATCAAAACAACAGTTTATTTTAATAGCATTTACATTTTTAATAGAGGAAAGAATCTTAAATGTTCTCGAGTTTTTTGGATCTCAAAAGTCTTTCACGTGAGAATAAGAATAAAAGAGGAAAAAAACTTTCATAAGTTTTAATTTAAGCGGAATTCAAAATTTAGATTTAACAAAAATAATTTTAAAACACAGATTTTAACACTGCACTTTTATTTATAAAAAGACGTGAATGCAGTTTAGTTAATTAAGCACATAATTAAAAGTCTTGAAGTTTGGGGCGCTCATTTTCTTATAATTCGACAGAATATATTACATACACACGCACATATATATATATATATTCATATACAGTATGTTTTATCAAATTGGTTACATATTTTCAGGGAAGACAAAGGAAATCACATAGCATTCCACGGCCTGAAACGCTTTCTTGGAGCGGTAGAACACAAGGAAGGATACGAACAGGTTCAGCATGATGGGGCCAGCTCGCATTACAGTTTTGATGTGCGTCTTCACCTGAATGCAGTATCTTCAGCACTGGTTCGGAAGGCTTCAGTGCATTGACCAGAAAGATCCCCAGAGCTCACTTGCATTGACTACTTCCTCTGGGGGTACGTCAAGAGTCTGGGTACAAAATCCCCATTAACAATGCTGAAGAATTTGTTACACGCATCGTGGTAGCTGCTGGGGAAATCCAAGGCACGTTCGGTATTTTCCAGAACATCAGATCTCCCATACGCCGGAGATGCGAGGCCAACATCAAGGACCGGAGCATAATATTGAAAACTTTCCTTGATTGCAATTGTTGTCTGTTTTTGCTCTTATTTCCAGGTTTCAAGCATAAGGATGCTGATTCATGAAAAGCTAAATTGCTAGAGTGGTAGTCCCATCTCTGGTGTTCTGTTCTGTATTAGGCAAAATAAACTTGGTTTCGGACCCTGTCCATGTTCTTCCTTTCTTGAGTACTGTGTGACGTATGCATTACGTCAGCAGCTGTGTTTCTCGCTTTCGAGAGAGACGAGGAATAGCTGGCGAGCGGAGCAGACGTTGCTCGATCGCTCATATATTATCTCAATCATTGTAAACCTAATGTAATCTATCTTTGTATATACTAATAAATGTGTATTATCAACTATAGTCGTTGCCTTTCCCCACATTTACGTAATGCATAAGTCACACAGTAGGGGATTAAGGAATATCATGACATAACATTTCCCACATATATATGTTTATATCAAGTTGATAGAAAGTAGTAGATGAACAAGAGACCTTTTGGTCAAGAATTTTGCGCATTGAGCTCCACAATTAAGATTAAAGCAAAGTTAAGGGAGTAAAATTCTAAAAGTAATCGCTTAAAAATAAATGATAGACATGTGCCTAGCAAAAAGAGAAAAATTCTAAAGGCAGTCGCCTAAAAGTAAATTTGATACCCACTTACTAAGGCATAAAAATTTAAACAAATTAATTACACAAAAGAATAACGCAAGAAAACTAAAAACTAAATGCTGATATTTAAGAAAATCAACATTTAAAAAAATTGTAACACGTAAAAAACATTTAAAGCACAAACATAAATTAAAAAACCAGAAAAAATACCTAAAAATGGCAGTAAATGGCAATTTAGCCTACATCGAGCTTTTGTGGACTCGTCAAGGGAAAAGTACTATAACTTGTACATAGGTAAACCCCATTACGCGTTTCGTCAAACGAATATAATTGAGACAAAAGCGAAAAAAATTTTTAACAGATAATAATAGATAATAATCTACATAATACCGTAGGTCTCAATTTTTATCGTTTCTTTTCCCGACGCGCGCCTGCCATAAAATTTTTAAATATGTGTTTATATATATATATGTTATATGTTTATATACATAATGAAAGTAATTAAAAGTAAATTAATAAGCCTAAGAGTTGCGCTAAAGCTGCAAAGTAATAAAGCAATAATTCACTACAAATTATAAAAAGAAAACTCTCCATATTACATCTCCAAGCAACGGAAATTCAATTTAAAAACATCATTAAAATAACAATAACTGGTTTTTCAATACTTAAAAAGTTTATTTTTTTTTAATTTGGGCATTTTTGCGATTTAGTTTTTCCTTAACTGTGTTTAAAGCAAGGAGGACTGAAAATTCTATACATTTTTTTTTTAATTCTGAAAAATACCTTTGCAATGATGTTTTTAAATTGAATTTCCTTTGCTTGGAGATGTAATATGGAGAGTTTTCTTTTTATAATTTTTAGTGAATTATTGCTTTATTACTTTGCAGCTTTAGCGCAAGTCTTGGGTTTATTAATTTACTTTTAATTACTTTCATTATTTATAGACTACACTATATACGTACGATCTTATTTTAAGAAACTTATATAGTATAGGAAAGCAAGACGTGCCGAAAATTTGAAGTAATAATTAAACTTTAAAAGTGGAAAGATAATTTTATTTATAAATTATTTTAATAATTTTTTATATTAAGAAGTGATATGTTTTAAGACATGATAAAGACCACAAAATGATTTAAATAACATTGAAATCGTACTCTTCTTAATAAAAGATTTTATAAGAAGTCAATAAAGTTATTTCCAAAGGTTTGAATCAAAATGTTTAATGATTAAGTTAAAATTTAAAAAAAATTAAATTGAATGATAAATAAACTACAGATTCGAGTCTTCGAACGTTTTCAACATCTGCGCTATTCTATGATTTTAATTAATCAAGAATCTATAAACTCTGAAAATATTTCTAGTCAGATTATCATCAAATAATGTTATATCAGCAAATCAAAACTTTCTACAGCATAGTTTTGTTTTATTGGACTTTAGAGCACTTAATTCAATGCTTCAGCATCGATCTTCTGCAAGAACATTTGTAGAGTAGTTCTTTTGGGGAGCATAAAACGGAGACCTACTGAAGACGAAATAGCAAATTCTCGCTATGTCTTGAAAAAATAGATGACTACCGACAAAGGTTATAACAACCTTTTTATTTTAACTAAAATGAACAGAATATGCACTCACTCGGTGCTTACAATTTAACCACCACTTGCGGATAAGAAACTTAACTCAAAATAGTATATATAACACGAATGATTTAAATTTTAACTACACGACTGGCTCCTACTTCAATCTAAATCCGCTTTATCGGCTGCACGCAATAAAGCCGAGTCTATTATATCATTATAAATTAACCCCTTAACTGCCGCGGGCGTATATGTACGCCTTGCTCAGCCGATGCGTTAACTGCCCCGGACGTATATATACGCCCTTCCGAAATGCTATCCTTTGCTTGTGTGCTACCAGTAAAATTAATCGCAAAGTCTTGGAATGCAACAACACAATGATCTTGACAGAGTATGCAAAGAAGGATGCTATTTCAGAGAATGGGTGAAGACCTCGAGAGGGGAATATTTCTGGAACGGTGCAAGTAATGACTGCCCAGTTTTTAGTCATGTTTTCGTTTAAGTAAAACGTATTTTTTATTGCGTGTCTTCCGTTTTCGTTTACTGTTTGTAGTAGGTGCATTTTACGAATATGCACGACAGTGAAATAGATGATTACTTTCCGTCATCTTCTGGATCGGACACCTCAGAATGTGATATTACGTTAGATGAAAAGGATTGTGACTATTTTTCGAAAAATGCTCGATGTTAGGTACGACTTGATATGAAAAATTTGCCTATGCCGCCTCCACGCTTTCCATTTAGGTATACTGATTTTGCAAGGTATAACACTGAAACCTGATACCTGGTTTAAAAACAAATTGATCGAAATTCCATTTTTGGGGATCTTTTTTATTACACAAACATCATTTATATTATACTTATATCTTTATTATACTGCTACTCTAAACATTAAAATTTGTATTTTAATTTTTTCTTAAGTAAGTGAAAGTAAATAGGTTTTAGACAACAAAACTTGCACTCTGATACATCGCATAACTACGTGCGCCTGCGTAAAAAACGGTGGCACTGGGGAGTGAATCTTGTGCGTTTTCCGCGGCAGTTAAGGGGTTAAAGGAAGTGATTAGCACAAAATATTCAGCAACAGAGCTACTTGCAAACAAGTGACATACACTCGTAACTAATTCTTCTATTGCGAACTCTTAAATTCTGCTAATTAAATATTATTTCCGAACTCATTTAGATTTGCATACACGTCGTTTAAATTTCCATTCTGGCTGAAAACTGAAATCAGAAATGAAAGTCTTAGAATAAAAACGAATTTATTATTACAAAATAAGATTTTCACACATTTAAAAGTTTTCTTTTAAACATTCCATCAACAACCAGAAGTTTACCACAGTTGATGTGTTTTGTACGCAAAACTTCGTTAAACGATAATCTCTGCATCTTATTCGGAATAAGCTGCACATCTATCTTTTTTACTTCACAACCTTTGTGTTTTTCATATAAATATCGTAAGAATCAAATACGAGAATGAATATCGAAGAAAGAACAAATTAAGAATGACTTAAAATGTAAGGTCAAAGTACCGAAAAATGCTTGAAGGTAATTCCGTTTAACGATCGCATTGAATACTTTTCGTCTCATCGCATACTATGTTACACAAAAACGAGATTTTCTGAATTCACAAAGCGTACCATTTTTTCAAAACTGTATTTTATCTATAGCCTCCAAATATCAAAAATCAGTTAAAAATTTATGGGAAATATGTTCATTGTAATCCTTACACAAAATTCCAAGTAACAGTCAACTGTAATATATATATGAAACATTCTCTTTCAACGATTATGTCATTTGACAGGCTTCAGCCCAGTTTTCCTGTCCTGTCATTTTTATCCTTTTATGTCGTCTTTAGGATTTTGATGCCCAGTCCTGTTCCTAACAGATGCAGAGGCGCTCGCCTCAATGTAGAGAAGTATTTAATCCTATTTATAAGACTTAGCTTTCAGAAGACCCTTTGTGTTTCAACGGGGTTATGCCTGACGAACTCTATCAGGTGGACTATTTTTTATTTACTTATTTTGCTTTTTCGTACTTTATCTCTCGTCTGAGTACTTCTCTTCTGCTTCATGCTTCGGAAGTCTTACTAAAGAAAAATAAAATGAAATTAACTTCCGACGTCTAGTTGGCATGCTCGTATAAAATCTGTGAGTTTAATGTTTAAAACGAGTTTTGCCGTGAAACCATCTTCGTTTAAATATTTTATATAATTATAATTTGGAAATTAAACGTTTAGCTTCTTATGAACTATGTCAGATTATTAACACAAACCAACACAAATTAAATTCTTCCAAAACCTTAACTATCGAATATAAGCGCTGTTAACTTAGCACGAAAAACAACCATAGCTAGTACATAAATTCTTCAAAATACCGGAATCCTACTAATATTATAAACGCGAATGTGAGTTTGTTACGCTTTCATGCCTTAATTACTTAACCGATCGTCATGAAATTTTCAAGACATATTTTTGATATATTAGAAAAGGTTATAGGCTATAAAATGTAACTTATGTATTGAAACTTAAACTATATAATAGGTTTTATAGCTTAACCCTTTCAGTACCGAACGACGATATATCGTCGTTCGGTGCACTTGCCAAAAATACCAACGACGATAGATCGTTGCGCCTTTGTTGGGGCCTTATTGTACTCATCACAAGAGGTCTGCGTTTCAAAATAACTTTATAAAATGTTAAAATGGTTCATATTCGATGCAATACAAGTGAAAAAAGGGTTATTAGATTTAACTTTTTGTTATATTTTATGCTGATTAGTGCCGCGGGTCTGTATATGTTAGAGCGATAAGATAGAAACGGGACGCGTAATTTCAAAGCGCACATTGAGTTGATCAATGTTAACGAGTTTCGCTTACTGCGCATGTTCAATAGTGTACCGTCGGCGTGGGAGAAAATACTGGCGAATAAAAATAAACAAACGTACACAAGACTGTTCGTCATGTAGACCCTAGCCACTCTTTACGATTGTAATACTATGGACACTTTTTTTGTGTTTATTGCACTTGCTTCTGCTTTATTTCATTTCATTTTGGTTTATTTTGTTCATAAACATTACATTTAATACCAGTTATTTGTAATAATTTCTTTGGCTTTAATTCAGTAATTTAAACTAGATATATTCCTTGAGTCATTAAAGTATTTATGAATGGAACGCATGATAAATAATCGATCGCTTTTATTCCTCAGAAGTACAATCAATAAAGAATATCATGTAATGTTTGTAATCCTTCTTAAACGAAAATTTCGGGAGTTTACAATCGATATTTACACCTAAGTAATGAAGCAACGTACAACTTAACAAGTTTTAAAACCCGAACTGCTTACGTCCAGATAACAGAACATCAACCATATACCATATTTATCTTCTTTTAAAATGACGCCAAAGCCGTAATTGCGCCAAATTCTCTTCTGGGCATGCGCAATGTGCGTAATTCGTTTAACATTGTTCAACTGAATGTGCGCTCTGCCATTACGCAAACGGGACGCAGTCGATGTACGCATGCCACTTGAATACTCCGATAACTATCATAAAGATTGCAATTACGGTCTAGAGAAACTATCCCGGGTCCCGTTTCTATCTTATCGCTCTAACATATACAGACCCGCGGCACTAATCAGCATAAAATATAACAAAAAGTTAAACCTAATAACCATTCTTTCACTTGTGTTGCATCAAATATGAACCCATTTTAACATTTTATAAAGTTATTTTGAAACACAGACCTCTTGTGATGAGTACAATAAGGACCCAACAAAGGCGCAACGATATATCGTCGTTGGTAATTTTTGACAAGTGCACCGAACGACGATATATCATTGTTCGGTACTAAAAGGGTTAACAATGATTGTCGTTGTATAAGCATTAGATGTTAAAAATTTTATAACGATACTAAGGCTATATACCTAATGGGATGCAAAATGGCTTATATTCATGCTGCACATGGGGAAATCACGAAAACTAACTGAAAGTTACTATAGTAGACGTCACTGACTCATAATCTGTTCAAAAACAACTTCTCTACTCCCTTTGCATCTTCGTTTCTCTCACTACTGTAAGTAACGTCAGCACTGGGAAGAACCTTATCTTATTTGTCTACCGACCTTGAACTATGCAGCCATTTCGTTCGTCTGGGGTTAAAACCCAGGTCTAACTCGCAGCTTTTACCAGTCTTAAGCACTCGTTTGCTGCTGAGGCCTTGGGAAAAGTCGGAAAAAATAAATATGTAGTAATATGAAAATTAAATAAAATGCTTTTTCCTTGTGTAGCAAACTAAACAATAACTTTTTTGGATAGGTTCTTAAAGCTATATGCAATTTCATATAGGTAAGTGGGAAAGACAAAAACCAAACTAAAATCTCTACTAAACTGATCAGACAGGCAGAGGATAGGAATTTCTGGAAACTGGGTTTAAAGGAAGTTAATCAAATTTTTATAGTGAAAATTCTAATTAAGAGGCATGCAGAAAGACGTAAACCTACCCGATAATTGGAAGTTTATATCTTCTCAATTTCTAAACAATAAAGAATCCATATATGTGCCTCTGCGTTCCTCGCATCGTAAAAAAAAGGTTGCACCCAGAGCCACCCAATTTTGGCAACACATAGTCTTCGGAACATGGGCATCTCGAAACCCGAAATTTGAATTTCGAAATTTTTTTTGATTTACTTTATATTTTCCTCGAATTTACTGAAGTTAAGCAATGTAAAAGTTTGCCTGCGCACGCAGGTGCGTGGTTTAAACCACGCAAATATAACTTTTGAAACATATAACTTTTGAAAACATAACTTTTTGAAAATATATAACTTTTAACCCAAACATATAACTTTTTGAAATCTTGGAAATGAAATTATTTATTTTTGCAATGAGATATCTTAATAAAGCATGTTTATCAGTTTCTTAAATTATACTTTATTTTAGAATTTTTTAGTAAAACCAAAAAAAAAAAACCATAAGATAAGATTGCAATGTTTGATATATCCAAATCGGGTTTTAAAAATTATGCAGAATAGCGTCTTAGCGACATCAATACGGATTTCTTTTTATCTCAATGAAGAAGGGGAGTATTGACTGAAATTTTACGCGGAGTGTATTTTTAACTTCAAAAATAAGTAATAGTAACTAAAATTTTATCCTGATTACCCTGGTCAGTCAATAAGAAAAAAAATCAAATTATTTTATTTTATTTTTAATAGTCTTTGAAACTTATTTAAAGACATCAACGCGAGCGAAGCCGCGGGTAAAAGCTAGTCAGTTTTATAAATGCAAAATAAAGCTGAACATTGTTCCTCATAATAAAAAGATTTTAAACACTAAGCAAATTTTTAAAAAGTTGAAAAATTTGGTTAGGTATTTGATTTTTTGAAGCATGGATAACATGCAGACATGAATGTTATTCGCTATTTAAAAACAACCGAATCTTGCCCTCGCCCTCCCGATAAAAATAATAATAAAAAGGACAAGGAAGTGAAAGATTTACATTACAAAATGTCTGCCAAGCAAAAATAAGCTATTTGGTGATTAAATATAGTAGTCCAAGAGCGCTGAATACTGTGTTTCTTAGAGAGGCCTTTACCTCCATAGTTATCTCAGGGCATAAATACCCAAGAAGCTTTAGTTGACTATTTTCTTGATAATTCAGTGTCTTTATAGAAAGATTTATTATTATTATTATTATGTCATAATTTCTTGAAGCTTTACATAATTCGAAGAACAGTTGGACCAAACACGCAATTTCCATAACTAAGATAAAGCGAGGAAGCACAGACAAAATGTGCAACTCCTAGCATGTGCATTTATTATAATAAATTCATTTAACTTTCGTAGTATTTTACTATACAATATCAATTAAACTCTAGCGTGTTCTAAACTCTAGTGAATTAAACTTTAACGTGTTCCATTAAACTCAAGCATGTATTATACAATGTCAAACTCTAGCGACTAAGTATGTAGCATGAGTGTCCAATTTGGTCCTACACAAAACACTTCAAATCTATTCTTAGCAATACCCAACATGTTGGAATAAAACGGGACTCCTTAGTGAAATTTTTATCAAATTAATAAAATTTAATTTTATGGAAAAGTTACGCAGCATCATCAATTACTGTGTATCGGCATCTCAAAGTGAAATAAATCGAAATAATTGTCAAGATTTTGTTACATAATGTTAAAATCGATTACAGGATGCATTGCTTTGACAGAATCGTATTTATAGACGAATTTCTTCGTATTTCACATTTCTGTCCTATCAGGTAAAGAGTGCAAGATTTTTAACACGCGTTTAAGCGTTAAACCAGTGCTTTACTTTCCGCCTTCTACTCATGCTTGGAACAGGTCAGGTACATGTGTGGGGAGCACCAGAACAACGTTATAGACAAAATCGGTAAAGCTCCAGCACACTAACAATCTGGTCATTCAAGGGACCCCCAACTGGCAGTTTATTTGTAATATTAAAAAGGTTATAAGAAATCTATAAAAGGATTACAAAGAAATCTACTAAACGATTACAAGAATTTTACAAAGTTACAAAAGATACTAAAAGATTAGAAAGGTATATCCCAAACAAAATAAAGCTTTCCATTTCACTGCAATGCCGGAATATTCTAACCTTATTAAACAGAAGACGTGTATTATACGCGTTGTCTTGGAGGGAGGGAATCGGGTTGAAAATTATTTATGGATCAGATAAGGAAAATCAAACGTACTGCTTGGCAGATTTCTTTTATCATGACTCTCTATCCTTAGCTGACACAGCAAATAATGAAAACATTTCAAAATAGTTCAAATCGTCATATAAATGGTAAGAAGCATTTAAACACACCAGCTAGTCAACGAACTTATATGAGTAATTCAATTATTCCAAACTTTCAATGTGCTCATCAACAACCAAATTAAACACATAGATTGGATCTAAAAACAATGAACGACTAGGTATGATGAACATGCAATAGCAGCCAAAGTAGACATTGGCACAAGACAGTGACGCCGCCAGTAGTCGCAGAGCTTGTGATGTCGCTTGCTCTAGACAACAGAAGCCCTCTACACCAAAACGGCACCGTGGGTCCCAGGAAGGCTTTGCTAATCTGGATAGCTAGCGTAAGGGGCCTATACCTACTTACCCATGGTAAATAATAGGTGGCCCCCTACACTTATACCTAACCTAACCTATCATGACTCTCTAACAAAGAATTGCCATTTCACGATACTGATCGAATAAAATCACGCCTCTAAAGAATTCGTATATCTCCTTCTGAATAGGTTGCTCTGGCTAGTAATGCCCTCAATTAGTTGAGTATTAAGGTACTGAAATGGCTCGTGGTGTTCTAACATAAGAAAAGTTCTTGCCGTTCTGCCCGAAAGTGTAATATGGCGTAGTGTGCCGCTGATGAAGCCCGCCACTAACAATTCAACTGACATGACGGGAACTCGCAAACTTTCAGATACTTAAAAGATAAAGGATTACTTTTTTGGAGTAATGGGATTATTTGGTTTCTCAGAGTTTAACAAGTAAACACTGCCTACAACATCCCACTTTTTCCAGCGTTTGTACGTAAGTTTTTCTTTTTTTTTAATGTATGGTACAGCGTATCCCTGATGCGTACGAGTTCACTCGTATACTTACACCAGAAATCTATTAGGCGATGTGATATTTCGCTTTCAACTACGTTC
The DNA here is from genome assembly GCA_000611955.2 of Stegodyphus mimosarum. Classification (NCBI taxonomy): domain Eukaryota; kingdom Metazoa; phylum Arthropoda; class Arachnida; order Araneae; family Eresidae; genus Stegodyphus; species Stegodyphus mimosarum. Next base: position 979,144 of record KK115391.1, on the reverse strand, counting down.
TGCACCGATGATCTAATTCCCATTTCATTAACTATCACTGAATAAATTTAGCAAGTCGAACTCAAGTGGATCTATGAGCATACAACCCATACGCATGGGGGGTTGATAAATTGTGAGTTGTGAAGCAGTACCGTATTCAGACTGCTACATTTGCTGACCTTTGTCTATTCTAAGCTCTATACTCACTGGGAATAGTGCACGACATTCTCCTTTGGCCTCTGGTACCAGTGATGTAAAATCAAACATGGCTGAGGTACGTTTGCCCATTTTTTGCATCACTTTTAATATATACTCTTGCAATGCCACATGGCTAGCCCACAAGTCGCGCCTTTTAGCATATTCTTCCGAGGTGCGGCTTAATCTCAGTTTTCATTTATCGAACTCTGCTAATCAGCAGATTTTCCTATTTTGACAAAAGACGCTCTAGTAACAGAAAGCCGGTTCGAGAGCTGTATATACATGGTTTTATGATCTTGCCCTGTGCTACTGCTCGCAGAAGTAATGAGAGTAGACATTTCTTTAGCTTTACGGTTCTAGTGCTCTCCTGAAAACAAGAAAGAGCTTTATGTATGCTGAAAGTCATCGTAGTACACAGGCCTTCATATATACTACTAGAGCACAACATTTTAATCATAAATTTATATGGTCTTTTATTTAGACTTTTTTGACAAGAAGTTGTCAAGCATCATTTATTTCGTGTAGCTAACGTACATTTTCCTTCGCAGGATCTGAATTTTATTTTCTTCTGGCAGCATTGTCTCTTTCCGTTAACCTTATTATCCTTATTTAAAACGTTATTTAAAATTTCAAACATCCATATTGAATTGAAATTGTGTTAAAAAGGATATTGTGATCCAGAATGAAAAAGTAGAGAAAGTAAGAAGTCTTTATCTTACAAGGAATCTCAGAAGAGGTTTCATCATTTTGTAGAGAAAAGTGCAGTAAACAGAGCAATTCGTAGACGAAATTCATTCAACGTGTAAATATGGAATTGTTTTCTTTTTTAAGTTTTTCTATTTATTTATTTATATTTATGCTTATTTATTTTTCAGATTTTGCAAAATGTTCAGTGCTACTTCCTCCATAGACGTACTGCCTTCAGAAATCAATCAGTTTTAACATTAGCAGAGTATAATTCGGAGTGTACAAATGTACGTAATCAACACTTTTCGTAATGATGGCACATTTACTAGATCTTAACCAAAGTCCCACAAAAATAATCTAAGGCTATGAAAGCACTGTTCTCAACCTCTTTTGCTCCATGCACCCCTTTCAAAATCGTTGAATGATCCTTCCACTCCTCGATTTCAAAACTCAAAAAATATATATACATTTATTCGAATTTAGATTATTTTTAACGCGTTTTATAAATTAAGCAAGAAAAAGTACAGAAAATCTTCATAAAACCAAAACGAGAATAAAATTAATTTTTTTATATTCGTAAAATAAAATTAAATACTTAACTGGTAAATCAAAGCCTGATTCCTCTGAAACTATGAAATTACTCCCACCCGGCTGAGAAACCCTGCTGCAATTGCTGTAAGGCCTCAGGCCAAGGTGTATAATAAGCTAATTCTGCACCAACGAAATTATATATTTTTGAAGGTCACGCGCTTCATTTATGTTACAAAAAGACCTGATATGTCTGTCAGTCTGTTGTAATAAATTGTCAAACACTTCACGCGCTTTACCACATCAGATAAGGTTAATAAATCGATAACAAAACAAATTTTAACCGATTGCTGGTGTCAGTTAGTAATATCTATTAAACACCTATTGCTGATTACATTTTGCTATAGTTTATCCGCTAATTTTTCTTACCGCGTATTGGCGTGAGTCTAGCAACATAGATGAAACAATGCACTTGAAGTAGCATTGAGCCTTCTTCAGTCTGAAAGCGGTCGTTCTACCTATTTTATTTCTTCCACATCTTTACCTTTCAGCAAGGTAAATTCCAATCACACTTATTAATAATTATTAATTATTAGTTGTCGTTTTTTAAGATATCTAATTTAAAAATTGCGTGTTTCTTTTATATGTAAGTAGGGTCATTTCTTCATACATGAAAATTAAGATTTTAGGCTTTAATCTGAGCTATGAAGGATTCCAATAAAAGTTATAAGGATCTTTAATATTCTTTCAATTTAAAATTTCTTTATATTAATATATATTGAGAGAAGTCAGTATTTTATGGTGATATATATGTATATAAAATAAAAGCATTAAGCAGAATTTTATTATTAAGGCTACCTAATATAGTTTTATACGTCATCTGTACCTTCTTCATGATCTATTAAATCGAAGCCTTGAATATGTTACACGAATTTTTTTCAAATATTATTTTAGGACAAATTCCGGTCCCTCAACAATAATAGAGTTGTCCTTCCCAATTATATTACTAATTCTATGACGCTTATTGAATGAGGTTATTTCTCTCGCCTTTTTCGCGTGCCTTCGTGGTGTAGTGGTCAGCACACTCGGCGCGTATTCGAGAGGTCCGTGTCTCGAGTGCCGGGGAGGGCATTGCTCATTTTTCATCTCTTCTCTTTCTAAATAACCTAATGTCTCTACATGCTTTTCATCTCATTATGACAGTTGCTCAGTTTCTTCTACGTCTTTCGGGTCTTGTTATGCCCTTTTGAAACTCACTGTTTAACTAAGAGTGCAATATGTAAGTGTATCAAATATTGATACTCCAAACAGATAATACTTTAATGAAAGAAAGCGTAGCATCTAGTAAGAAAATATCTGTGCAGCCAACAGTACAGGTGAGTGTAACAGCGTTTCCCTACCAGCTTTCCCAGGAACATTAAACGCATTGCATGTCATACATGACGTTCCCTCTCCCTCAGATACGAATATTATTTCAAGAATATTGTGCAACATATTTTCTTCCTCCTTGTTGTTTGCTTTGTCGTGTAATTGACAGCACGTTAGGCTGGCAGTTGAGAGATCCGGAATTCAAATCCTGCAGAGGGTGTCCCAAATTTATCAAACTTCCTACTCGAAAGAAATTAAAATAGCTCTACAAATGGCGCCCTAACTAAAATTTGGTGGACGATAATTAGTCACTACCATGATTTAGACATTGTGCCCCTGCCTTTGCAGTGACCCTTTAAGTGGCAAACATATTTTCTACCTCCTCACCTCATGCCTTCAGTGTAGAAGTACGTCCGGCTGGCGACCGGCCAGTCCGCATTTCGAATCTTGAGAAGGGCAGTTCACATTTTGCCTGCTTCCTACTGATGTCTCTACAATTTTAAGAATAAAAATACTGAGAAATGCTTATTACAGTAAACTTGTACGGACCGCAAGAATACGTAAATAATGCTCTTTCATTTTGACAACTTTAGTGAAGCTTTCAAATGCTTTGAAGAATCAATAAATAGTTGTAATTGATATATTACTAAGCAATATCGTCATTTACTTAAGCAGCAAGAGGTCGTCTTCAGTTATCGGCCATTAATCTTCACCATCTTTAATACGCATCCCGTGTAGACACACTGAGCGAAGAAAAAATATGGCAAGTGCCAATATAAACTCCGAAGTCGAAAAGTTCAATTTATTCTCGAACCAATTGCCTGACTGATGAAATCCACAGCAGGGGTCGTTGTCAGTATTCAGAATTGAATAGGGTCAGGTGATGTCGGAGTCAAGAAAGATGCAGAAAATGAGACAACCAATAAATAAAATTGGGAAACAAAAAGAAATCTCAGGAACATTTCCCGTAAATTTTCTTCCTCTTTCCTTCTTCAGAAGTACACCTCTCCTGCCCCAGCGCACTAGCATTCCCACCCCTTTCTTTCTCGAAGATTAATCATTGATTTTTCTGAAACTTCGAAAAGTTCCAAAGCTTGCTTCTTTTTCCTATTTCCATATTAGAATGAATCTCTTGTCCGCCTTTGATAGTTGAAGATGGTGCTATGTCGTATTGGCTTCTGAGTGAAAAATGTGGAAAAATTTCTTCCATGCTTAGATTAAAGAATTTTATTTTTAATTCACCTCTATCTTCATGTATTACTTAAAATACACATTGGGGAGGGAGGGGTAATCAACCTCTTTTCTTTGTTGTGTTTTTAGGCGTTTTTCACGTCTTTATACGAAGTAAAAAGGAAGTATTGTAATGGGAGAAAATTTCGGGTATCATATTTCAACGAAAATATCCATTTTGACCGCTATCGAATGCAATTTAACGATGTTTTTTGGGTGATATCTGAACCTAAGGACAGAGTAAAGGACTCTTTTTGTCCCTAAAAAATTATAAAACTGATTTAAAAAGGATTCTGAAGAGATTTTTTCGTGGCGTCTGTGCGTATGTATCTCGCTTAACTCAAAAACGAGTAGCCTCACACTGTTGAAATTTTATACGTAGGATTGCTATAACGTGTAAATATTCACCTCCTATTTCGGTTGCAATCACCCCCACCAAAGGTATATATAGATATATATGTACATTTAAAAATTTTACATTTTCTTGTACCTTATTTTATACACTGCTGGCCACCCAAATTGCAGCACCAAGAAAGACAAGAGATATCACAACAAAATTTATTTAATAGATAACATGTTGACCAAGTATCAAATGATTAAATTAATAGACTTCTGTGAAGTGTGGTTTCTTCCACAATCAGTAGGCAGAGTAGCCGTCATTGTAGGAGATAACTGCTGCCACACGCCTCGGCACTGATTCAAAGAGCCTTTGGATGTATTCTTAAGGTACAGCAGACCAAGCAACTTCCACACGTTGCCAAAGGTGATCTGGTGTGGACGCTTGGGATGTAATATCGGTTAATAATTCAGCAACCATGGACCACATGTTTTCTATCGGCAAAAGATCCGGAAAGCGAGCCGGCCAGAAAAGCAATTCAATCTGTCGATTGACGAAGAGCCCTTGGACAATGCGTGCCACGTGTGGTCGCGCATTATCCTGTTGAAATATGGCTGTGAGCAAGCCCTGAAGGTAAAGAAGGACAACTGGCTCCAACACCTCGGCGATGTAGCGCTGGCTGTTTAAAGTACCAGCAATGCGTACTAGGTTAGTTAGAGAGTGATATCCAATACCGCCCTATACCATGATACCCGGTGCAGGACCAGTGTGGCGGTACATAACGCAGCTGTTCAGCATCCTTTCTCGACGATGTCTCCAGACTCGAATCCGACGATCGTGGTGTTGCAGACAGAAACGTGACTCGTCAGTAAAGCCAATGACATTCCATTCTGCCGTCCACATCCTTCTTTCATCGCACTATTGGCGGCGGAGACGTCTGTGGTACTGTGTCAAGGGTAAACGAAGCAATGGACGTCTTGCGGGCAGACCACTCTGCTGTAAACGGCGTCGAATGGTACGTGGAGACATTGGGTGATGCGTTATAGACTGAATGTGCTGTGTTATGGTACGTGATGTGACTGAGCGATCCGTCACTGCCATGCGCACAATGTTCCTGTCATCACGTCAAGTGGTGAACTGAGATCCAACACGTGGGTCCGTCGTACCCTCTTGCATCCAACGGTCACATATCCGCATTACAGTTGTTTGGTTTCGTCCAACACGACTACCGATTTCCTTGAAAGATAATCCACACTCTCCGTAGGCCACTATTCTTCCTCTGTCGAACTCGGATACTTGATCAAACGATGATCGCTGTTTACTACGAGGCATAATTGATCTTTTTTTAAAAAAAAAATAATTGCCGAACTTGAAATAGTCGAAAACTCCAAGCCTTAAACAGCGCTTTGAAGTGGCGGCACAGGCGCGCGTGATGTGCGTCTGCGCTGAAATTCTAATCATTTGCATATCTCACCTCCGCTAATGCATGTTGTAAATTTCCTGTTATTTTCATGCTTCTTAAGGGATTTTCATGCTTGCATTTGCCGTGGCTAGCAGTGTAAATATCTTACCCTTATTCAACCTCTATTTTCGCTAAATTTATAAATATCTTGCACTTATTCAACTTCTATTGTCATTAATTTGGAAAAAATTGCTTTGTTTATTATACTTTTTAGAAATGCTTTGTATTAACACGCCTGAAAATGAAAGTGTCGGGGGACACTTTACACAAGTAAAAGAAGAAAAATGTTTTTATTAGTACTTAATTTAGCAAAAACATTTTTTACTACTACTGCTACTACTACTCAATATATCTCAAGATTTCTAAAAAAAATAACTTAACGGAACTGCAACATTCATAATTAATTCTTTATAGTCATTCACTGTGATTCATCTCACTAATTGGATTAAACTCAGCTTACAAGTTTGGTTTAAACTCAAATTGCCAATTTGGCTTCATAATTTTTACTTGCGTAAAAGACGAAACACCTTCGCATTTATTAGGTTAGGTTATTCAATTATGGCAAAGCACACGAGGGCTATCTGCCTAAGGGGAGGGATGCCTTCGTGGAGGACTTTCTAAGGGAAACTGGCTCGTATACACGTTACACATGGGGAAAACCACGAAAACGCCCATGCAGCCAGCCCGTTCGCGGGATTCGAACCTCGGACCGAACTACCAGTGTTCAGCGGCTTTACCGCTCGGCCGCTGGTGGGCCCTTCGCATTTATTAATTATTAATATTACAGATTGTTAACTGAACGGGGGTTAGTTTATTCCCTTGAAAAGTTAATCAATTTCCAAACAATAACGGTAATTACTTAACTTATTGAATATGTTTCATGATTGATTTATTAACTATCAATCGCAAAGTTTCCATTTCTATTTTTCAAGATTCAAATTCAAATTTCTTTTTTATTTTTTGGGATTAAATTTTCAATGTTTCTAGGTTACTTCATTCAAATACTTCTAAATTTATATTAGGAGATAATATACTCTTTATTACTTACTTAAGAAATTATTATTATATTACTTTGCAGCTATTGCGCAAGTATTGGAAAATTATTTAGATTACAATGAATCTCGAGTAATTCATTCAATCTTTGATATATATATCCACTCTGTTACTCAGCTCAGTTTCTTTATTCTTATATGTTTGTAAGTTGTGCATTTTTTGCTTTAAAAATGATTGAATTATGTTGTTATTATCTTCCGGTTAAGGTTTTTATGACTTTAATTAACCTGCATGTTATAATTGAAGAATTATCAACAATTTGAAAGCTGTTTAAGTGCGGCTAAGCCTAATTATTTTTAACAAAGCATCTAAACTTGTTTATATTTGAAACTTAGCAGAATAGTGGATTTGTTGCCAATCCAGAGAAATTAAGCTTCGCAACAGCAAAAATAACGCCTTGTTTTATTATAGCGAATTGAATGATGTTTAATCCATTCTGGAATTTATTCGAGGAAATAAGTGTTTAAGATTTACTTCGTAATTTTTAATATAGATATTTTGAGATTATATGTACTTTTGCCTTGTAGCAAAGTGAGAACTGAAATTAATTGAATGAGGAATACTGAATCGTCTATGAAAACTGTTTCTTTTTTTATTTCTTTTATACACCGTTTTAGATTTATCATAGTATTTGAATAGAACATGTGGCAACGATTAGATAAGTCTTCAGATGATATAGATAATTTTTGTGCGTTGCGAGTTACAAAATGAATGAGATGTAACGCTGTTAAGTGAACCTAGTGCCAGAGTGTCGCTATGGTATACAAATATAGTGAATTTTAAAGAGTGCATTTATTATATTGTGTTTTATGCGCTGCCGAAGAAGTGGATTTAATTCAATCTAATAAGTTTAAATGATATGCAAAATAATTTAATATTCCGTACAAGGAAGTCACGTGGTGTACACATCCAGATTTTTTTTAAAGAAAAACAAATTCAAAACATCTTAATTCATCTTCTGCTTGCATATCCATATTTATCTGTACAAATCTTTAGAAGAGCATATGTATATTAATTTTAGACGCTTTACCTAAACACAGTGGTTTATTGCATAATGAAATGCTCCGTTCTGAAATCTGATCCAAAATTGCAAAACATAAGAAAATTCCAGAGAGTATTAGGAACATCACAAATGTTGGAAGTTCTAGAAATTTATTAACCATTAAAGCATTTACATACTATGTTTAGTCTCAGTCTCAAAAGGTTTTTAGTTTCGCTTATCCCAAGTCACCCAGTCTTCCACTGGAAGGAGAACACTCACACTTTCTGCCTTTACTTTTTAATGTCTTCCCAAAAGTGGTCCGAAAGGTTGGACTTTAAAAAATTGTCTGAAATATTTTTTATCTCTTTCTTCAGGATGACCCTTTAATTACACATGGCATTTTAATTGAAGAGATCAGCTACTGTAACTCAATTCGTTTTCTTATAGGCTTTTGCATATTCATGCTTTAGAGAAGGCTAGTAGTTCTCTAACAGTAAAATCAGTTTTACAATAATATTAAGATAATCTGTCTTGCCCATTTCGCATGGTAATTCAAGATTGACTACCGTAGTCTTGGACCCTGATTTGAATACCTGAAATGGGGAGAATATTTGCAAGTGCATAGTAATCTTCGGCATGCAGAAACTTAAAATGCTGTGAAGACGAAAGTAGTAGAAAACCGTTGGATCCTTCTTCCGTAGGATTCTTTTTCAAGACTGAAACGAAGTTGGGCAGCTGTACTGTCTCCTAAAGGTACCCAAGGATAAGCGCAAACGTTGCCTCTTGGTCATGACAAAATTGGTGAACTAAATCTGATGTTACTGTCAAACAAATGAAATAAATCACAACAATAAAAAGTCCATTTATTTGCCCTCTCTTCTGCTAGTAGCTATTTTTTATTTCTTTTTCAACACTTCTTTCATTTCTTTCCAACTTTCGGTAATTTAAAAGCTTGCTTATGTTCGTGCGATCACCCTAAAACTATCAAATTCTTCAGTGCCATATAGATCAAGGAAAGCTAAATAAATCTTGCATAGCAACCAAAACGATGCTGATAATTTTTATGGAAGGGATTGCTGAAGCACGCTGGCAACTCCTTGCCGTATCAGTCAATGCAGTGCTTAATTAGGGCGTTCTTAAGTGGTTCAGTGCAGATGTACGTCCCTGAAGATCTTAGCACTGGGACTATGGGAACTAATACCTTTAACAAGACAATGTGAAGCAAGATACAGTGCTGCGAAGGTGATAGTGTTTTTGATAAAATTATTACTTACAATGGTTCTCCTACTTATCCTGTATTATTTATTTTCAAAAGTAAAACCTAATCAGCTGTGGTGATTTTGATTCCGTTAAAGATGACCAGGCTGATTCACAGCGCGTACAAGGCACAGTACTGTTAAAAATACCTAAGAAGTGATCCAGTCAAAGTGATAGCACATGAGTGGGTCTATAAATGCAGAAGGAAATTACATTAATGGGGATGGATATTGCAATTAATTTAGGTAAATTTTCAAAATTTATTTGTCCTATGGTTTTGATTTGGTCAGTTTAGTAAGCAATTAAACTCTTCCCAACTTTTTCGCCAAGATGATCCTCTCCAGCGGCGATTAATGTTTCTAACAACACAATTAAATAACTCATTAGTCTAAAACACCAGTTACTAGTACTAAAAAATTAAAAGGATTACATAATGGAAGTCTCTAATTTATTAACTATAGAACCAAATGAAAAAATGGTCATACCATGAACATTTGCAACAACATCTGTAGATGAACTGAAACCAGAAACGTTTTGTGAATCTTCCGAAATTTATTTATCAAAAATTCTTTCAATACCTTGATGTTTCGTTACGCTATAAAAAAAAAAAAAAAAAAAAAAGAATTATACTTCAAATTATAGGCAACAGGAGAGACGTTTTCAATTTTCTTTCTGTCCCCCATATATTCCCCACCGAAACCAAATATTAATCGATTGAGCGTAACCTCACATTCCCCTCGTCTTGCAACATATACCATAAACCTCGCCCCTATAGTGTATAATGGATGGCTTGCCCGCAACCCTCATATTGGAGAGATTTCTAGTACGGCAACGAGTTCCGCGGTCTAAATTGTGTCACATTTGTCACTGTCATGGACAGGAATGGAATGATTACATGGGTAATCGGCTTTGACCATGAGTACTCATAGAATGTATCCTTTCATCCCGCTCTCCGTGAAGTTTTTGTACGAAGAACAACAGCATTTTTTTTTAGATTTATGTGACAACAAACACACTTGAATAGATTAAAAATATTGTTGATAAAAATTCCTCTTGGATTTACAACTGATTCATTGAAAACCTTAATCGAAATAAAGAAACGGGATAAATTGTATTAATTTCATTTATAAAAAGTAGTGTTAATTACAGTAGCTTAATTGTTTGTTCAGATTGGATTCGCTAAAGTCATTATCCCGAATGGAAAACGTGAAACAAATGGGAAAGTTTTCTTTCTTTAGTTGAAACGTAATTTTGGGAAAAAATCATTTAAATCTACCTGAAATTATAGCAGTAAATATCAGAGAAGCAGACAAACAGGTAAATGCAATTTTAAGTTTAAAAAAAACTTGACTAATTAAGGAATTCTTAGAAATTTAAGAAATTACCAAAGAGAAAATAATGGAAATAATGTTTTTATTCCGAATTCGTTACGACGTTGCATTCCCTACTGCCACGTCAATCTATGGCACATTTCTATTTTAAAAAATATATTATTTCTCATGAAATGGAAAAATTAAAAATTTCAACTCACTACCAGATAGTGCAGACTTCTGTTATCACCAATTAGAACCTGAATAATGTGAAGAAATGTTTATCCTCCAGGTGGCGTAATATTCAGTTGCTGTTATAGAAAACGCTGTAGAAGGAGAGAAAAAGGAAGGCGTGGTCTCGCGTTTATGAATATCTAATATTTACAAAAAAATACAATGCACTGATACATACATTTATTTACGTAGCATAAAAAACACTTAACACGTTCGGCGCCGAGCGACATTTTCAAAAACGGTTCCACCACGCCAACAAATTTTAATTAATTGTAAAATAAAAATACAAGACACGTATTTATGGGAAAGATATTGAATTTAGATAATTTTTAATTTCTTTATTAGTAATACAAGTTATATGGTAGTTGGTTTTTGCAATAAAATGTTTTATGACAACGTCGACGACGAGTATATTCGTAGTTGGCGATTGCTAATAACAAAGAATGATTATTTTTACAACAATTATAACAAAGTTATAGTTATTATAGAAGGTTATAATTATTACGTTCGGTTTTTTTACAGTTCCTACGTTATTTACTTTATAATTACTTACATTAATCATAATAAATCTCTTAAACTCATCCAAATTGTTGTGCTTTTTTTTCCTAAAGCCAGATTGAGGCCGTGTTATGGACTTGTATGAGGATTATATTAGTTATATGTATACAAGCTTATTTTAAATATTTTATAATGTAATATACATTTAGAAGAAAAAGGGAGAAAAGAGCATTTGCATTTCCTTCCTCCCAGTTTAGTTTAATGTCTTCTGCGTATCTTAACTCTAGCCAATTAAAACCAAGATCAGAATAAATGGGAAAATTATTAACAGATTTTCTGCCCATATCCTGTTACAGTACAACAACAGTGAACAATACCGACAGCAGAAATTTGATATATAATGAAGCCAGCATTGAATTAATCTGTAAATCGAAACAACGTACGGCATATAAACAATCAACCTTCCTGAAAAGTAATAAATGCCATATCAATATCTACAGTTAAAGCGATTTTTTTCCGTGAAAATTCTTGACAATATATTTTTTCCCTAAAAGGGATCTAAAAGAACATGTCAAGCAGCTTTTGATATCCGATTGGTTTCTGAATGATTCTTATCTAAATGACTGAGAACTGTAAAGGTAGTTCTTTGTCAGTAGCGGGCTTGAAAAATTAAATGTCACTAATTTTATTAATGAAAAATGGCTTATATTAGGACAAAGATAAGAAATGGATGACGTGTCTATGTTTTTAATCTTTCATTTATCTTCTAAGATTAATCATAATCTGTCACTATTTTTGATAGGAAACTAACGACTTTTACAGATTTACTTAGAGAACTACTCTGCTATTTCAAGTTACACAACTGATTTTACTTGAAATTATTGTTTTATTTCCATACATTTTTTCAAGGAATTTACGGTCTTTATTTTTCATACTTTAGAGTCATTAGGTTATTTTTATAGCAAGAGATGTGAAAAATGGGCAATGCCCTCTCCAGGACTTGAACCTGGACCTCTCGAATAGGCGTCGAGTGCGCTATCTGTTACATCACGAAGGCATGCTGGAAAGAGGAAGAAATTGCCTTATATGCTCCCCCTTTTAAAGGGTGACTGAGGATTAGGGGACCCAATTGCCAAATTCTGGTGGTAAAGAATCATCATCCACAACCTTTGTAGTTCGAGCGCCACAGTAGAGTCATTAGGTTATTTTTGAAGCAGATGTGAAAAATAAGCAATGCTCTTGCCGGGACTCGAACCTGGACCTCTCGAAAAAGCGCCAAGTGTACTAACCGTTACACGACGAAGGTATGCTGGAAAGAGGAAGAAAATACTTTGTAATACTACTGTGGGCAAAGTAGCTCTTACATTTAGTAAAAAGTAGTGAAGTAGCAAAGTTGCTCTTACATTTAGTATAAAGTACTAGTATAAAGTAGTAAACAGTAAAAAGTAGTAGACTAGCAAAGTAGCTCTTAGATTTATTAAAAAGTAGCAAAGTAGTAAAGTAGCAAAGTAGCTCTTACATTTAGTAAAAAGTAGTAGAATAGCAAAGTAGCTCTTAGATTTAGTAAAAAGTAGTAAAGTAGTAAAATAGCAAAGTAGCTCTTACATTTAGTAAAAAGTAGTAGAGTAGCAAAGTAGCTCTTACATTTAGTAAAAAGTAATAAAGTAGCAAAGTAGCTCTTACATTTATTAAAAAGTAGTAAAGTAGCAAAGTAGCTCTTAGATCTATTAAAAAGTAGTAAAGCAGTAAAGTAGCAAAGTAGCTCTTACATTTAGTAAAAAGTAGTAGAATAGCAAAGTAGCTCTTAGATTTAGTAAAAAGTAGTAAAGTAGTAAAATAGCAAAGTAGCTCTTACATTTAGTAAAAAGTAGTAGAGTAGCAAAGTAGCTCTTAGATTTAGTAAAAAGTAGTAAAGTAGTAAAATAGCAAAGTAGCTCTTACATTTAATAAAAAGTAGTAAAGTAGTAAAGTAGCAAAGTAGCTTTTATATTCATTAAAATGTAGTAAAGTAGCTCTTACATTTAGTAAAAAGTAGTAAAGTACTTTTTCATTTATTAAAAAGTAGTAAAGTAGCTTTTTCATTTATTAAAAAGTAGTAAAGTAGTAAAGTAGCAAAGTAGCTCTTACATTTAGTAAAAAGTAGCAAAGTAGCTCTTACATTTAGTAAAAAGTTAGAGTAGTAAAGTAGTAAAGTAGCAAAGTAGCTCTTACATTTAGTAAAAAGTAGCAAAGTAGTTTTACATTCATTAAAAAGTAGTAAAGTAGCTCTTACATTCATTAAAAAGTAGTAAAGTAGCTCTTACATTTAGTAAAAAGTAGTAAAGTAGCTTTTTCATTTATTAAAAAGTAGTAAAATAGCAAAGTAGCTCTTACATTTAGTAAAAAGTAGTAAAGTAGCAACGTAGCTCTTACATTTAGCGCAAGGTACCATTTTAACAAATTTTGAAGTTAACACAGCTATCTGAGCTCTTCTATAAATAAACAGTTATGGCGATGTTCAAAATATTTTTATAAGACGATATGCTAAAAATATTAAATACTTTAAAAAACAGTATTGTTGGATGTGATTTTGGTAAAAATAGTTTTTGCGTAGCAAAGAAATATTTATCTGTTTGTCAACGTCTCAAATAACGTCTATTGCAATAGAATTGTCGTCATTAGCCATATAATTATAAGTACGCATTTCGAAATGCTTATAGAAGAAGTTTATTAAAAGGGATAAATATTTCTACTAGTGAAAAGGCTTACGAAAGATTATACCTACGAACTAAAAAGTAAAAGACTAAAAATATTAATTTAAAATTACTACATAATTTGGATACGATATTAATCTTAATTACAGCACAACTGATAGCTACTTCACAAACCTTGTTTTTATTTATTTAAAGAACTTTTCCTCAACAAATCATTTCAAAAATCTAGTAAATTTTTGTCTATTTGCGTTCTTTTCCGTGTTTCTTTGGAAGGAAAAAGGAGAGAGAATAATAAAGAAGAAAAAGAAGGGAGAAAAAAGTAAAATCTTACAAGCATATGTATTAAAGATTCATAAGCATTAAAGATTACAAAAGTATTAAACATCGTTAGAACTGTTTAATTTATTTATAGCACCATTAATTTGGAAGTAACATTAAAATAAATATAGATGTTATATACATTAATACGAACTCATCGAATTATTTATTTTTGAAAGTTTTATATAATCGCATTATTAAAAGGAATCTTTAAAGATTTACTCTATAAAATTTCAGCTCTTAAAAAAAAAATCAGTGTAATTTCAAATGCTTTTGCAATTTCAGAAGCCTTCGACTTAGCAACAAACAGTAAACCTCTAGTCTGAATTTACTCATCTCAATTTAGATGCAAATGTCGGTATATGTTGAATCTTTTCTAATTAAGCAACGAAGCTCCGCAAACTGTCACCATCAAGACATTATGAAATAAAAATAATAACACGGAAAGCGTAGAACCACCTACCAAAGACCCTTTTAATCTTTCCAGCACCTCATCAGAAGCGCGGCACCAACTGCGCAGTCAAGCGGGTGCGATAGAAACTCATGCTTATGAATAATCATCTAGTAATGTCGGCACCCCTTTTGAAGCCTAATAACTCTGGGGCGCCGGGACCACAAATTTCTTTCGCCTCCGTGAACATTTATACCAAATCCTGAACTTCCTTTGCTTCTTCTTCCGAAGCGACCGTGTAACCGTGATTAGTGTAATTAGGAATGACGCCTTCAAAGAAAGTTCATAAAGGATTGAAACACCAAACTTCTCATTGGTATCGCCATCTTTGGGCCAGTTGATTTGCTTTTGCATTGCATCATAATACAAAATTCACTCATGTAACACTGAGTAGGTAAATTTGAAAGATAAAAAATTTCCTTGGAAAGGGGAATAAAAAAAATTCATCTAAATGCCGAAGTTTCAAGTAACATCCAAAACATATGTCGTAGACATTCGCTGCTAGCCAAAATAGAATCGTGTATCTTCTAAACGCATTTATTGTTAGCTTATAACCTGTCGATAAATTGTCATCTACACTATCTTGGTAATAATCCGACAAAAATATTGTTACGGATTTCGTATTTATTTAGAATTATAATTAAAATTGTTCTATTTTCTCGTGCAACGCATGCGATTTTTGAAGAGAAAGCAACGTCGGAAAAGTAAAAATAAAAGAGTGCGTGCATTTAATATTTAAAAAATAAATATCTCGTAATTGCTGTTGCCATTCACAAAAATCGAGAAAATAAGTTTTACCAATATGTTCTAGTGAATAATTAAAAAGCTTATAAAAGTCGAATTAAAACGCCTCAGCTCAATTGCTGTTGATTAAGCGACTGTTTGTTTACTTAATGCTATTATCGATTGTAGTGCATTCGCTGTGAGATTGGATTAACTTTCTGTGTTTTGAATTGAGTTCTGTTTAACGTTTGAGATATTGTGATATTGTACGAATATCTCTGAGGAAATATTTCAGTGATCTGTTTTATTTCTTGTGAAAAGAATAAATTTTTAGTCCAAAAGGGCTTTGTCCCTGAAGGACTATTGTTTTCGTTTTGCGATTTTGCGTCGGAAACATTAAAAGTCTGTATCACTTTTCAAACTGAAGTATGTGCATCAATGTATGTATGTTTCTCGCATTGTGATCAAACGACGGTACCTGAAGCCATCGAATTTTGAATGCCGTCATCCTGCTGCGAATATAGGCATCTGGAAGCCCAAATTTGAAATTTGGAAATTGTTTTATTCACGATTTCATATTTTGTAAAACTTTAACGAATTTTTGATGAACAAACTCGAGGATTTCAAAGCGGGCAATGGCAACGTTGTACAGAAAAAAAACATTTTTATCTGCAGCGCGTGAGACTGTGTGTAGGAAATTCTAAAGATATGCTCAGTTTAAAATTATTTTGCGATATTGTTCTTTAACTGAATTTTATGCTTTAAATGCGAAGAACATAATATTCAATAAATAAAAGCAACATATGAAATGTTTAAAAAAACGCCCCTTTGGACGTAATTTAAAATCTGAAACCTTTCAGATTTTCTTTTTTTTTATTATTTTTATTAGCTTTTTAACGACTTGTGCATTCAATCCGTTACGAAATCCGTACGCACTCAACAATACGAATGTTTTGCTAATAACTGTCAAACTTAATTTTTTAAACGGCATAAATTTCATTAAAGATATAAAAACTCATCGTAAAAAAGATCATTAAAATTAGACATTAGAAGCACAAATTTAAAACCAAAACATTTTCGTTTAACCTCAAAACGTTTTATGCAAAGGCGTGAAAATTGTTCACCTAATTCTCCACAAAACAAATTCACTAATTCTCCATTAAAACGTAGATCTCTGAAGTGTTTCTGAATTGCAGCTTTGAAATCAGAAAACTTTCATCTGACATCTAAAAGCCGTGTTATATACTCAAAGCATATTCATCCATTAGAACACGGATGTCTTTAATATTTTAGAATTCATTTTAATAAGTAGAAGCCTATTTAATTATCTAAAGAATGCAAGATTAACTACATAGATTAAAGTGAACTTTTCACAAACACATGCAAATGTGAATCTACATATTGTGCAGTTTGTGAAATTCTTTTCATATGTGTTTCTATTTTTAAGTTGAAACAAAAAGTATCTGCCGCTGTTAAATGTTCTGATACATACAGTGCCTCAAATACTGAAAATTCCAGTATGTTACCGTTCGATCGTTAAACGAGGTTAAATTCGCCTCAAGGTAAAATAAAAAAAAAAAAAGTCTGTACTGAATTTTGGGGAAGGAGGGGCCAAGAAGTTGCATTAATGTGCACTGCCATTTCCTTTTAAAGAGTTATCTAAGCTTTTCGGTCTCTGCGCTGTGCGAATTAGACGAACACACAGACAGACTGGTAAGTTCTTTCTTTTTTATTAGGATAAGTAACACGCAGATAAAAGACGGAAAATAATGTTTTAGAATTATAGAATCGAAATGCAATATTTTACTCAAACTCATTTTTTATCACATGGAATTTGGTATCTCATCGAGTGTAGTACATAATACAATTTACGCTTTTCCCTAATCATCATAAAAATCTGTCATAGTTCTTAGTTTAGTTTACTACTTAGTTTAGTTTTCTCCTATCTATCAATGATTCTCCACGTTTATCAGGTAACACAGGAGAAAATATTGCCTTTAAATAATACTAAACTAAACTTGGAATTGGCCTATAGGGTAAATTCGAAATTGCGTGTAAATAGTAGGTATTTCTAGACTTCGAGTCCATGACAAATTTTCTCATATGTGGGGAAGGGTGAGCTTAGGCCGCCCAACCGGAATTGAGGTTAGCGACCCTGACTGCTGTACCGAAGGGCCGGGGTTCTAATCCTGGAGAAGACATGGATGTTTGTAATTGTATAGTGTCTGTGCGGCATGGGAGCACTGTCAGTATGCAGTGAGCCAAAAGACCTCTCGAGAGGTTGCAGTACGGGAAGTGAGGTAGAAGATTCTCTGACCCGTGCCGCCCGGGGCCGATTCTCTGACCTGTGCCTCTTTTAAAAGCGGAGGGCGAAACTGAGCAAAGTCATATTGTCACATGACAGACGCAATCTTGCACTGCTTGCCACGATGAATTTCGTGGGCTTGTTCTGATGTTACATGTCAGACAAGTGAGATTAGTCACAGCACAACAGAGTAAACTTGAAATCTTTCGTTAAAAGTTACATAATTAATGTTTTTAAATCAATTATACTGACATTCAATCTTAAGGAACTCTGAAAGACTTGCATTACATAAATATTGACATATGATATATAATCTATCTAAAATTTTAATTTTGGGCAATTTATATATAGTAGAAATTTTGTTTGAAACTCCAATTTAAAAATAAATTTGTTCTTAAGCAGCAAAATTAATTAGAATATATTAATTTTTTATATCATTTTAGCACCCTCATGAAACAAAAATACAAAATAAGACGAATTAAGTTATAAAAACGACGATAATAATTTCTTAAAATTATGTAATAAAACAGTACATTGAAGCAAAAATTTTAGCCTCGAATAATTTTTTAAAAAATTCAAAGGAGTAAAACCATAAAATAACAGAAATTCCATTATTTTAAACACTCGAGTAGTGATGTCCGAAACTGATACTGCAAAAAAGCGTTTGAAATGAGTATAATAAAGGATGTGGTCGCCTTCGGCAGACACATAGGTCGTATAGCTAGACGTCAATCGTTAATGAGACTGTCAACGAGATCGTGTGCAGCAGCACTCACTCCTGCATCAAAGCACTCCTTACCTCCAGGATGGCTCTCGACGCAGATAGTTAGCTCCACTTGCCCCTCCATACATGTTCAGTTCGATACTCGTTCCATACATGTTCAGTTCGATACAGAAATTTGGCTACCTAACCCGTTCTTTGAATCTTCGCTTTGAACACATCCTTCTACCAGCTCGGCTCTATGTTGGCAAGAGCTGCCCATAATAAGGAGCTGCAGGTTATTTGTGTCTCTGAATCTCCTTTCTGTATTCCTGAGCAGTTTGTGTAGGTCAGGAAGACACTTGGAATCGTGTGCAACTATCAAGCGTGATGCCTGTGCAGGCGAGCAGGATAACTTTGCTGCAATGTTGGTCATTTGGAAGAGTGGCATCGGGTCTCATGTTCTCTTCGAGTAATGGTACTTTGAGAATTGGTCACCAGATCGAATACAGAATCGTCACTGAAGCTTTGTTGCATTCATTGAAGTTAGGTCCAATGCTGATGTTCTTCATACTATGTTACATTTTCTTGCATGAAGGTTGGTTGGTTGGTTGATTGGCTTTTAATGGCACAAAACCTAGAAGGTTATTATGCGCCAAACAGATGATGAGCGAGATACAAATGCACGAACATTACTGAGTATGAATTGTGATCGTATCTGTAATGCTGATGAAAGTATATACAGATGAGCGTGAGAAGTGCTGTAGCAACAGGTAGACTTGCATGAAGGAGTGAATGGGATGTAAATAACGAATCTCCTGGCAAGAGTCCTCTCTCACAAAGACTTCGCGAAGAACTCACCATTGAAATCAATTTTCCAGTAGTAGAAAAAGCTCACGAGACAGCTGTAGCAAATCGCCTAGCCCTTGCTGAAAGGGTCCAGTCTTCACGGACATTTAACGCTCTTGAACGCTTTTGTTACAAGCCTTCTGGTTATGAATTAGATGCTATTCTGAATTTTTTCCAACACCACCTGAACTTTGGATTATGCTTCTTCCTATCTATCAATGATTCTCCACGTTTATCATGTAAACATTGATGGTTAGTCACCTTATCGCACTTCTAATGAGGGTTTAATAAAATTTTATAAGAAACACTGTTATTATCTTCGATATCTGAAAGCAAAACAAGAGCAGAATAACAAATAATATTTTTTTAAAATTACTGCTATTACAGCTTCCCTGACGAATGCGATTATTTGCATTAATGCTTGCTTTGACTCAACGTTCTTTAACAAATTCAGAAAAATATGTTTATTCTCTTAATTTTTATACAAGTGTACATACGTAAGTATGTATTTACTCACAGAAATAGGGACCACAACCAGATAATATGGCAAAAATAGCTGTCCTAACTTAGCGCTGAATAAAAAAATTCTATGTAGGCACCACGTGACCTCCTTGTACTGCTTATTAAGTTATACACAGTTTTTTCTGCACTTCATTTAAACTTAGTTCGTTCGAATTTCATTCAAAATGAATCAATCAATTCAGTTCTCGTTTCGCCGCAAAAAAACTATCACTTTGCGACACTATAAAAACTCAAAACATCTTCGTTAAGAATTGTAAAATAAGAAAAACATCACACACCAAATACATTAACAAAAATTCGCAGTTAAAATTAGAGTTCCTACGCAAAACAAACAATTCAGCCAAGAGGCAGAAAGAAACGACTTTCGGTACACAAAAACTTAAAGTTAACTTTTGGTTCCACTGAGCAAAAACACATTGAAGTTGGATAAAAAAACTGACTTAATTTACTATACCGCTAAATGTTTCAAATGGAAAAACAAACATTTGCCATGTTAGGCCTAGCCGCCATTTACACTTTAAAATTGTTGGTAATTCTACAACTATTGCATGCAGATTAACTAAAGGTACAAAGGCCTCGGTGAGGACATGGGAGCTACATACTTACTTTTTAAAGCAAAACATGCCCAATTTAACAACCTAGAAGAATAAAAACACAGAGCTCACCGATATATACCCACTATCTCACCCGATGTATATATATTATATGAGTGTATATATGTATATATATATACGTTACTACATGTTGTAACAACTCCATATACAAAAGTGTATTGTTCTACGGCTAATCGTTTTTAAGTTGTGCGAGATACCATATGTCCGTACGTACAGACGTGACGAAAAAAAATCCCTTATCAATCTCTTAAATCCATTTTACAATACGTTTTGGAAAAAATAGTCCTTTATTTTGTACGTACAGATGTCACGCAAAAAGATCTTTAAAAATGTGGACGTTTCTTTGAAATACGATGACCGGAAATTTTCACGATTATAATACTTCCTTCACTTTGTTCAAGGAAGTAAACGGTATGTCAAATGCGTAAAATTCATTTCATCGAATTATGCATAGTGTTATCGCATTTTGAGAACTGCTTCCACATAGTATGAAATGATATAGAAGCAATATAGTCATCAATGATAAGCTCTCTTAAGCTTTGAAATGTACGATGAAATACTGTGGAATTCGTTTCGAGCAAATGTGCGAGTTCCGTTCACATCTGCGAGACAGGGTCTAAGCCGTAACCAATTAAAGAAGCTAAATTTGCGCATGCACGAATGTGTCTGCAGCTTTCCCACTCCATTTTCACGCTCGCTTTGATTGGTCGACTTTTATACCAAATCGGCACAAGGTTGAAAACTTCTAACTTTATGCGAAAACACCTAAACCAGTTTTTGTGATGTAGCAAGGTCTGGTTACCTAGTACTGAAGCCCGGGTAAACCAGTTATGACGCATTCCGAGCGGGGCCTTAGGTTACATTTGTACCTCTAAATGCGCTGACAGTACGAAACCAAATTTACTGCGGATATGTCCATGCGCAGATAATAAATGGATAATATATAAAACAAAAGTTTCATGTAACATACATAATTGGTAACATGCGTAATTTAACTGGTAAATTAAGCAAATTATGCACTACCGACATTGAATAAAGTAATAATAATGTACAGTGTACGATACATTATATACTGCACTAGTAAGTAAGATACTGTAACGTGTAAGTACGCACTTTTTCTCTTTGCTACGAAAATAAGGAGATCTGAGATTTTAATTTAATCAGGAAAAAACTAGGGAGAAGTAAGTGTAGTTTTGTATTACCACACTGCTTCGAAATATGGTGGAAATACGAATTATTCACTTTCCTAACATTAACAACATATTGGTTTCTAAGCATTTACTGCTTCATTACTCTTAAATGTAAATAGGACTTAATAGGAGACCCGCTGCAACACATTGCTAACGAGAATAGGGTGAATGCTAGGAGCAACAAAAGAAGTACAAAAGTACAAAAGAAGTTTTAAAAGAAGTACGGATATATGAAAACGAAGATAAATCAAATAATCTTTGAGCACCGACAGCCGAAATTCCTTTCCAACATATTAAGTTGTGAGGCGAGCTCAGAAATCGAGCAGCTTCCTATATTAAAATCAAACCGCATACAAGATTCCATAGAGACCAATAGCTGTACGTTAGTAATATCTGCTTCAAACGAAATGGAAAATGCGTGTGAAGATAGTATTCTTTCAGTTTCATCTGCTATATTTCAACAGTTAAATGGATTGTCGTCACTTTAATTATCATTCGAAACTTACAACTTAAAAATTTCAGCACCACTTTTTTTAACTCGGATTCTGAACCAGCGGGTACCTAGGTGTGATAGATGGAAAATAATTATAATAATAAATGAAAATATTGCTGCCATTATATAGCACTAATTGAATTTCCCTGTGAATTAAACAAATGATGGCGTGGTTTTATAGTAACATGCTCACTTCATAATTTGGATTTCGAACCTTAACATATTGTTACGGATTTCACATTTATTTGGCTATTTATTTAGAATTGTAATTAAAATTGCTTTATATTTCCCGTGCAACGCAGACCATTTTTGAAGAGAAAGCTACGTCGAAAAAAAATAAAATAGCGCGTGCATTTAATCTTTAATAAATAAATATCTCGTAATTACTGTTGCCATCAAGAAAAATCTAGAAAAATCGAGATTGTTCTAGTGATAATTAAAAAGCTTATAAAAGCCGAATTGAAATACCTCATCTCAGTTGTTGTAGTTGTAGCTGTAAAAAGCGAACTGCTGTTTGTTTACTTAACGCTGTTATTGATTGTAGCGATTTCGCTGTGAGATAGAATTATTTTATATGTTTCGAACTGAGTTTTTGCTAAACGTTTGAGATATTGTGATATTGTGCGAATATCTCTGAAGAAATATTTCAGCATTTTGATTTATTTCTTGTGGAAAGAATAAATTTTTGTTAACTTTTTACGACTTGTGCATTCAATCCATAACGAACCCGTACGCAACAATATCTTTAATATTTGGATGAAAGAACATTCTTTAATATTTGGATGAAAGAACATCGATTCTGTTATCTAAACCCTATTCTATTCCGGTACTTGTTCGAAAAAATTCGAAGAGAACTTTTGAGTGATATAGGGAACATTTGTGCTAGGCTTCTGTGTTTCATTTAGATACAGATAATGAACTGACGAACTCTATTCTACCTGTTACAAAACATTAGTCATTTACAATTCATGCAAGTTTTCTTAACCTTAACATTATTTGAAATAGCTACTTTTCTAATCATTAGTTTTCAGAACATTAAGTATTTCTTAGTAAATTGATCTTCTCGAAACGGTAAATTATTCTCTTAGACAAAAGCGTAAATTTGAAATTAAATAATTCACTTCAAATAAGTTTAACATGATTGTATTTTGTGCTCTAGCCATCTTCTAACAAAGCTTAAACTAATCGAAGGCAGATTATTCCATCTACAAACTAGATTTTAAACGCATGATGATATTAAAGAATTTTCTCCGAAGAATTTGGTTCTTTCAGTTATTCTTATCATCCAGAAACACCACAATGATACTAATTATATATACAGGCTGGAGCAAGGCCAGTACAGGGCATCCATGAAGGTATATTATGTGTCGTCGAGTCTTTAACTGTTAAGCTTCTCCCCGGATGGAGTTCTGAGGGAGCACTCTTAGAGACTGTCAAAGGGTCATGTATCTTTCTTCTCCTACCACCAATCTTTTGAGAGGATTTCGGCTCGCAGTGTATTTTGAATGCCACCTTCCAGCACAGACACTATATGCTTACAAATATCCCTGTCTTTTTCGGGATTCGAATGTGGATTCATTGGTACGGCAGTCAGTGCCTGTAACTACTATATCAGCTGAGCGGCTGTAGAGTGAAATAACCTTATAAGGAGTAATTCTTACTTCGTGGTTACTCTTTTTGACTTCAGCTGTGTAGGTCGATTTTCATTTTATCTAATAAATAGAATTTTCTACACATTAAATAAAATGGAAGCCAAAAAGGACAGCTTAGTCTAAAAGCTGGTATGGTTAATTAGTACGATGACCTGCCAAAATGTAAACCCCCTTTTTTCCAGTAGTACTGAGAATACTTTGATATTTTTAGTCTATCTCCACTACGCTGAAATCAAGCATATCACGACTTCAATAACTCCTAGATTTCGTAAAAAATAACCTTCACTGATCTTCAGAATAGTCAGATTTACTACCTGTTTTATCTTATTACATGTAGAGATCTCCTTAACAGGGAGTACCTTTTTGATCATTTCATACATCTGCAGAAGTGATAACAAGTATTTCCAATGCCGAGTATTTACCCCACACACACACACTCCCGATTAAAAGCTATCGATTTCTTAACTTTAGTACCCCAAAAGTAGATAACCGCTCATTCTTCCCGATTCGTGTTGATTGCAAGGCTACTGATATTTTACATGAAAACAATGAGCCTATATGTACTAAATTCTGAATCTAGACGGCAAAATTTATTAGAAGTAAATTGTATACTGTTCGGTTTTGACAGAAGCAAAGCTGTGTCTTCAAATCGACGGAGAAAGCATAGCGGGTAGGCGACGAAAGGAGTTCAGAGCCGCAGTTTGAGACCAACTACTTCGGCCAGTGCCTGAAGGAAGCAAGACCAGATGACCCAATAAAGAATACTACGTAGTTTTAATTTCTTACCATTCTTATTAAAGACACATTTTCATTTTTCCATAATAATAACTTTACGCAGTGTGTGAATAACGGTCATTTAATGTTAGAAAAAAACAGCAAAGCATAACTTCGTATTTCGATACTTCTCCAATGCGTAATCACTTTACGTCAATGATATACATCTCGACTCCCGAACGACATTACGAATATATCGAGTTGTAATATGATTGTAAAAAAAGTGTCTAATGATTCAGTTTGTATATATCGAATTTGATGAAGTGATTTAGATGAGACTTCCATATATCGGTCTTTACTTAACGGGGCACAAAAATTTGAAGCTATTAGTTTCTTTTTTATGTAAAACCTCACTAAACTTATATTTAATTTTAAAATAGCATCATATTTCGATTTCAATTTCTCTACAATTGTTTCAATACCTAAGATTATATTCTGCTCAAAGGACAGCGTACAAATTAACAGTAGACGAAATTCATTGTTTCTCTTTTTGCAATAAAATATTTTCACAATAAAATAATTCAAATGATATATTAATATCATTTGCAATAAAATATTTTCACGCGATTACAAAACCAGCTCTGTCATCTTCCGATTTAAATTTATTCCTGAAAAAGGTAACAGATAATTATGATCAGAAGAGAAAGGTTTCTTATCAGAAAAATGTTCAATACATCACAGAAAAGTTAGTTGATGTGATAGAGTCACACTGTAAGATCTGTCTCGTCTACTCCCCATAAACTATTTCTAGATCCCAAACTGAACCTGGCAAATTCTCGCACAGGCGTGAATAAATATCAGCACAGGGGAAGGGTGAAAAGTAACCCTTTATAAAATTCAAAATTTAACAGAAAGGTACGATCTTCGTGCGTTACAAAACACCGTCAACTTGCGGTGGAAACTTAAATGTAGAATATATTTCAAGTCGAAACAGAAATAGAATAGTGCTGGATTAGCACGTTAATTTACACCTAGCAGGCTGACCCTCAAACCTAACAGGCGTGACGATAATCCCGAAATGGCCAAAAAGCTTACTGGCGTAACAGCGAGGTAGCAACGAAACATGTGCTGGCTAGCGAAAGCACTCTCTGAATAAACTCAGAGTTTTACCAGTTTAAATACTCACATCTCTTAACTTTAAATATACATCCTGGCGAGAAAGTACAAGGGGAAGTTGAGATGTTCAGGAAAGGCATCAAACTTAAATAAATTTGTTACGCAAAATAAGGGAAACTCCACAACACTACCTTGCAATACAAAGCAAGAGAAGCAAGGCTTCTTTAGATACGCAAACAGCCACATCGATTTAAAAATGGCAGATTATTATTAATTTGCCTACAGATTTTTTGGATCATTTTTCAAAATCAGTTTTATTATTTTAAAAAATTTTCATTCGTAAAACATTTGGTTTCCTGAAATTTCTAATTTCTTACATATGACACCGACATGTAGCCATCCTAATATAGATTCAGGACATTATTTCAGCTGAAGCCCACAAGGCTCGGCCCTAAGTCTTCGTGCATTTGAAGGCTGAAAATCACGCTCTTACTCCTGAAAACCTTATTTTCTTTCGTAGAAGAAAGGAAAATGAGAAGTGGGAGCACCTGAAAGGAGCTCTAGACCGTTTTAACCAGATGCAGCATGTATTAACTTAATTCCCGCAAAATTCCAAGCTCTTACAACGAGCTTAGCACTCACCTTAAAAATAGCGAAGAGACTATGACAAAACATTTTAGACATTCAAACAATTATATTATAGTGAAAATAGGAATTAATAATAATCATAGAGTTGTCTTCAGATGTTGAAGGGTGAGTTTTATGATTTTTATTCTGACAAAAATCTAAAAATAATCAAACCTGGAGATAAAGATAAAAGGCCGGAACAACCAGAAGGTAGTCTTTTTACAGTTACGCAAGTTATGAAAAGGTCAGAATTAACAGTTCGAAAAAGGTGCTACTCCAAAAAAATAGGCATTAACTAAGATAGCTGAGAATCCTTGCTGATTAACTGCAAATTCTAATACGCGTAGCTTGAGCATTACTTTTTCATACATGAAGACAAACTTTTATGACATTTCCTGTATTGCGATATACAGTTTTTTTCGTTGCGCCGATTGATAGGTACAACCCAAAAATTTTTACTTCTGTACAGGGCATCCTGTTTGTGGCCTGAAATGGCCGAATCTAGATTTTGTCACTTTGTCATCTAGATTTCTTGATATATCATCTCTGGCAGAAGGACGATCATTTTGCCAGGTGTTCGCCGGATGACTGAAACTCCCTTCTTAAAAAAAGTTAAATAAAATAAATTAAAAATGACTTTTCGGGGATGCGAAAATAAAAACAAGTTAAGATTTAATGAAGCTGTTTGCACGCGGCAAGTTCGCGGCAAAGACTTGGATGTTATGAATATTTTAGCACGTGCGGAGGCATATTTTTTCCCCTTAAACTTTTATTATTTATTCGCACTAGCTCCTTGTTTCAGCCATTCGCCGCCTCATTATAGAGAACGGAAGAAATAATTATTTTTCACAGAGCGGCTGCGACGCTATTAGAACACTTTTAGCGTCTTCTGTAAACAGCATATTGCAGTTGTCATATCCTCTGCGCTATTTTTAAGGTGAGTGCTAGGCTCATTGTAGCATTCTGACGCATCGTGGCTGCACGCTGCTAGGAAGAAACTATCCAACCGTTTGGATGTAAGCAAAAGCAGCTCTAGATTCATATTAGTTCATATTACTCTCAATTCAGTAGTCTTGAAAATTTAAACAAAAGGATGTCGGATTTTAATCATATTTGTAGTAAGATCTCGAATTCCGCTTGATTGTGCAAAAACAATTTAGACATGCAATTAATTTTCCAATTTGGAAGCTTAATCATTCAGTGCTTTTGTAACAAATAATTTGCTATTTTCGATGCAATGGTTTTAGAATATAAATTCGTTCTTCATAATGCTTAATGAATTTGGCATGTTACAGTCATCGAATATACGGAATCCTTTTGCTCGGTTGCTAGAGCGAACAAGATCCGACTAAGACAAGTTAAAGACTTGTCTTCAGCATTCTACCAAAAGTCTCCAAAATCCATTTTTCTTCTTTTCATAAAGGTTATAAGGTATTGCTCCCGCTTTCTTAGCATACCTTCATGGTGTAGTAGCCAGCACCCTCGGCGCGTATTCGAAAGGTCCGAGTCCCGGCGAGGGCATTCTTCATTTCTTCTGTTTCCTGACATTAAAAAAAATTCTAAATGTTTCTACAGTGGCGCCCGAACAAAGGTGTTGGATGATGGTTTCCCACCACCAGGATTTGGCGACTGGGTCCCCTAATCCCCAGTCGCCCTTTAAAAGGAGGAGTATATAAGATATTTCTCCCGCCTTCGCTGCACGCCTTCGTGGTGTAATGGCCAGTACACTTGGCGAGTATTCGAGGGGTCCGAAGTTCAAGTCCCGTCAAGGGCACTGCTCATTTTTCACGTCTCCGTCATCAAAAAAATCCTAATGACGCTACAAGGCAAAGCAGCTTTATAAAGCATTACAGAATAATTCTGGAAATTTACAAAGCACAAAGACTCAGGCCGCCTTGTACGCTTAGGAGACTCACTTTCATCGCCTGAGTCTTCACATCATATAGGCAATTATTCGATTCTTTGAAGTGTCATAAATGTTATTTAGAGTGGCATAACATTATAAAACAATATAAACTGTCAAATAAGCAAACAAACTATTAATGGAAGGTTAAGTATGTCTTAGAAATTCATTGAGTAGCTGAAAATACGTGCACTAAAATTTACCAGAAAAAGATTTATCTTCGATCTATTTATTTAAGTCTGTGATGTATTGCATTGTATTAACATTTTTATGTAATCATCATTTAATTTGCAACTATACGAGTTCAGCAAAGGTACTAGAGAAGTTCAAATCATTGGGTACATAAAAACATAGTCTTCTGTTTAAGTACTTCACTTACTGTTAGTCGATGGACGGGTAATAATTTAACTTCCTTTCGAAAGAAATAAATCGTTATTTTTAATGTCGGCCCATGGAACGAAGCTTTAATTTTAAAACTTAATTTTATTTATTTCATGACTAGCGATGAAATTCTATTTTTGTCAAATTATCTGATAAGAATAAATGTATCCCCAAACTTGTCTTATGTTCAGTTTTCCAAGTCGTTACTTGTATCCGGGTGTCAAAGCTATGATGCTGCATACATGGTCACTGTCACCCCCTAACATTATCTTCACTTCTCATCACTGTGACCTCTTGTTTTTGTCTTTACGATGGGGGGGGGGAGAATCTGTCGAAGCATCTAGTCTTACCACTCACATTCCTTCAAACTACTCCCGATATAGCGTTGGCCTGGATACGTTCAGTCTTTATTTCCATGGTTAAAGAAGTACTGTAATATATTGTTTTAGAAGTGACACAGTTGAGTTTACTGCTTTGAGTAAGTCAAAGTCGCGTCTTTTCTTTTTGACGTTTTATCTCGCGCCAATATACACCTCACTCGATGGCGATTTTTCAGTGAATAAATATATGAACCTTTTTTTACCATTCTTATAATTATGTCTGTCTGCTAGTGTGCATGTTTGCGACGATTTTTTCGTTCACAATAACTCTGATACCAAACTTCCAATTTTTTCCATTTTTCTTATTTAAGCTTTCTGCGTTCATATAAATAGTCGATTCAATTTAGGATAAAGTTGGACAGTCGGAAGTGGTACCTTATTTGAAGCTCGACAACATATTGTTGCCTGTATAAACCGTAACATAGTATTGTAATTGTTGATACATAAATAACGCGGTAACACACCTGTAGATAAAAGCAAATCTACATTTTTGGTACTGTAGAAATAACAAAGAAGAAAATTAAATTAAGATATTCATTTCAAAGTGTTTATTTTAAATGTTTTTATTAACTACTTAATTTTCTTTAATTAAATTGCTTTATTTAATTACCCAATAAAATGGGGTTTTAATGAAAAAATGAAGGAGCAAACATTTTAGTATGTTCACATAAATTCAGAAAATTCAGTTTTCACTCATGGCTAGTTTGTAGGATTCTGTTAGCACAGATACTTAAATCAAAGCCCTCCAAAGATACTACTAGACCGACAAGCGAGTTATAGCTTTAATAGGAATTCAAATGACAAAATATTACGAAGATTAAATTAAAATGTTTTAGCAGTCTTTAAATTAATAGAAAGTACCACTTGTGCTAGAGAATATAACTTCTCCACCTGAGCATTATAACTTAAATAACGTAGTCTGAGTTTGCACAAACAGCCTACTTAAACTTGCTCAAGCAATTAACGGCGGCTTTTGAAGACGCCTAGAAAAATAAAGCCGGAATAAGCTTTGCCAGAGCTGGCTATAAAACTTGAACTGGGAGCGAATTTGCCGGAAGCTCTCACATTAAAACACGAGTACAAACCATCGGCTTAAATACTCGGTAAATAATTAGCATTCAGAAGGGTACAACGGAAAAAACAAGATATGGTAAAATTTCAGATCATAATAATTTATTAATTAATAATAAAACTCTGCAAACTACACCTAATAAAATGTTTTCCGAAATTAAGTATTACAGACCTTTCTGTTTATTGGAATAATAAATTAGATTTACTTTTCAAACGATTAAATGAAAATAATACTGATGAGCAACAATCTTTACCTGAAGCTCGTTGCTACTCAAAAACGAAATTGGAGGGAGATCATGTGCCGACCACAGCAGAATTTCCCTTTCTTGTACGAAGCAAAGGAATTAAGAAATCGCGAAAAATTGTGAGTTTCAGCTTTGAACGGAAATATCCATTTTGACCATTACCAAATCCACTTTGACTATTCTTTTGCGTGATATCTGTACGTAAGGGCAAAATAAAGGACTCTTTATTCTAAAGCGGATTGCAAAATGGAATCGATTTTTTTTGGGACGTCCGTATCTCGCATAACTCCAGAACGATTAGCCATAAGACATTGAAATTTTGTATATGAGACTTCTATAACATCTAGTTATGCACCTCCTTTTTTATTGAAACTTCAATATCAAAAAGCAAATACTTAATTCTTATCACTGATAGGTACATGTTAGGGCTACATTGTTTTTCCATGTTAGGCATTTTTTCTTTTGCACTTTTTAAGTAATAAATTTAATTAAAATTATTCATAATTTACAGTTTCACTTTACTATTTAAATTGCATAATATTTCTTCAACACGAATTATAAAATTCCATTTAGTTAATTTTCTCAGCAAGAATATTGTTCTTCGGCATATTAGCGTATTATTCTGACTATGTTTTATTGTCAGATCTAGTTAGCCATTTTCAGCCTTATTCCCGTTATTTTACGTTACAGGTTTTTAGTTACATGCATTTTGTTAAAGTATTACTTTTTGTTCTCTCAGCATTCTGTTTTCTTTCAGCTAAATGCACATTCTGCGACCTTTTTCAGTTCAAACTATAAGCCTATCGCTTTCTATAAGTCGTTTTTGTACAATATGAGGTAAGGAATTTTTTTAGTTTTTAAAATTTCTAATACATCCTCTGAAAATTTAGATTTAAAATTAAGTCGACTGTGGCTAAGAATGGAAATGTTACTGCTCTTTCAAATACCTTCTTCCATAAAATGAAAATTGCCTGTAAAAATATTTTTCCTGGGTCTAAAACTTGTGTCTTACCTATTACTACTGCTCTCTTCATTTTGATGTCGTTCCATTCATAGTCTGCGGAATAATGTCTCTGGAAGGAAAGAAGTAAATGTCCAGTTATCGCTTGAGATTCACACAGCTCCGTTAATACTTCGAATCAATGTCAACCAAAGGCTATATTTTGTTAATTTCATGCTGTAAACTAATCTTCTCACTTTGAAACCAGGCAAAACATTGCTGCGGGATACTCCATCAAACAGAAGTTTAGAAGTCAAGTTTGTGACACAGCTGAAAAATAGCATCAATATTTTGAGCAATTCCCAGTGCATTTCTCTACTCCAATGCCATGGCTATGAATCTCAATAATCTTTCAGCCTGTCCCGTTTTGCTTTTAGGCCTGGAACTATTTTTATTTGCTACTGGGAAAACAGTAAAGCTGTCGTCTCTTGTTTTATAGCTGTCTTGCTTGCTGATGAATATATCAACTTCTTAGATAATGATCTAAATACACATTAGAACTTCCAATTTATTTCTTAAGAAGATTTTACCATTTAATTCTAAAATGTAAAGCAGAAAAAAGACATCTAATACAATTTACTGTTTGTGTAGATGTCAAACCAAAAGAATATAAATACATTAACTCTCCTAGCAATTTAGCAACAAAATATAATAATTATTCAGCTGGCAGGGAGAAAAAACACGCTCACAAATTTAATATGTCGAGTTAATGAGGTAAAGAGCAGCCACTATCCAATTCTTGCATCAGTGCAACGCTGCAAGCTAGGAATTTAATCTTGTATCATTCAGCCGTGTCGGAAACCATGCATTTTGCAAAATTTTTGAATTATGGAATAGGAATATTTTTCTTCGGAAAGCGCAAAAATATACGCTTTAATTCACAGCTTGTTTACATACAACATTTTGAAAAAAGACGATATTTCTCATTTCAAACAATAATCTATTGTCAAAACATTTGCTCCTTTTTTAATTATATGTACTTTCCTTAAAGCCGAAAATCTAAAAACACTCTGAAAAAGAAAGCTGTGCTGAAAATAAGGTAGTTTCCGTGTGTAAATCAAACCAGTAATTAAGAGGCACCGAACATTGGAAATTCAACCAAGGTTTTCGGCCAATGGTCTGCCTACAAAAGCGTTTCGTGGTTATCTCCGCTTGTAACATAGATACGAGCAATTTTTCTTAGAAAGCCCTCTATGAAGGCATCCGGCCTATTAGGCAGATAGCCATCACGGGCTGTGCCGTAATCAAATAAACCAAAGAAATCTTCTTGCTTAAATTTAGCTACTGAACACGCAGTAGAAAGTTCAATAACAAATGCAGTCAGCTCACGATCCAATCAGATTCTCTTTTTTCAAGCAATAGTGAACTTACACCCTTCTCCGGTGACACAATAAATCTTTCACCTTCTCAAAGAAAATAGCTAAAATAAAACTTTACTTCCCAAAAACATAGTCGGTGGCTCTCTTGTCAAAGACGCAGCTACTCCATCTGATTCAGAAGTTCCGAACTTAAAACTTATCATAAGTCATATCTAAAAAAATATTAGTGTGGATACCACTTGGCTTATTTGTACAGGCTATTACACATGTTTTCCCCTCCTGCACTACATTTAAACTTACTCCCTCGAATTATTCTCACTTAATAACCGAGCCCTCGAGGCAAGTTTAAATCACATCAAAAACTGCAAATTTTGAAATTAACTCTCTAACCGCCAAGGCCGTATATATACGGTTAAGAATATTGTTTGTGATATTTGTACGAACGTATATATATACGTGCATATTAAAATATGTCAAAGAAATTTAGGTAATATATTAAAAGTACATAAATCCAGGTATAAAATGCCAGGAAACTTTTTACATTAAATGCAGAAAATAAATTTTTCTGGTAGTAGTTTTGGGAACTTTGTGCTTTATTAGAGAAAACCCTGGCCGGTCAGAGGGTTAAATATCCCAGTTTTTGTCTGGGAGATCGTACGGAAGTCGACATCTTAAACTTCTTGCACTTTAATTTTTTTCATTATGAGTATAAAACTTTCCCCAAAATACGTATAGAAACCTTCAGACACCGTTAAAAGATAGATTTTCTTGTTTGCTCAAAAAAATTTTTTTTTAATTTGCCATGCCTTGCACACATGAATATTTTTGATACCTAAAGCACTTCTGTAACTTCAAGTATATGATTATGAAGAATCATTGTGAAAATAAAGGCCTTACCCGGCCTTTATTAAATGCGGTATATATTTGGTACAGCCGTTTGCAATAAGAAAGGGAGGTGCACAACTAGATGTTATAGCAGATGCATATACAAAATTTCAGTGTCTTACGGCTAGTCGTTTTTGAGTTACGTGAGATACATACATACGTACGTACGTACGTTCAGACGTCCAGAAAAAATCCATTTTGATTCTATTATGCACACCGCTTTGGAATAAAGAGTTCTTTGTTCTGTCCGTACGTACAGACATCACGCAAAAAATAGTCAAAGCAGTTTCGGAAACTATCAATGACCAATGAACTATCAATTTAATGACCAAAATTTTTCGCCATAACGATACTTCCTTTACTTCGGACCAAGTACTAAAAAAATGTCATGGTTACATCACATGCCTTCCTTGTGCAGAATATTAAATTATACGCATTTTGCATTTCATTTAAACTTATTGGATTGAATTAAATCTACTTCGTCGATAGCGCATAAACACAATAGAATAAATGCACTCTTTAAAATTCACTATATTTGTTTACCACAGCGACACTCTGGCACTAGCTTCACTTACCAGCGTTACATCTCGTTCATTTTATAATTATGTATATCATCTGGGGAATTACCTAATCGTTGCCACATATGCTATTCAAATACTATAATAAATCTAAAACAATGTGTAAAAGAAATTAAAAAAAAAACTTTCTCACAGAGGATTCAGTATTTCTCACTTCGCGACAATGCAAAAATACATAAAAACTCAAAATATCTATATTAAAAATTACGAAGTAAATCTTAAACGCTTATTTCCTCGAATAAATTCCAGAACTGATTAAGCGTGATTTAATTCTCAATAACAAGAGAAGGAGTTATCTTTGTTGTTGCGAAGTTTAGTTTCTCTAAGCAACAAATCCAATATTCTCCTGAGTTTCAAATGTAAACAAATATGTCCGCCATGAGAAAAATGATTAGGCTTAGCCGCACTTAAACAACTTTTAAATTGCTGATAATTCTACAAATCTTGCACACATATTTACTAAAGGCATAAAAACCTTAACCGGAAGATAAGAACAACATAATTCAATCATTTTTAAGGCAAAAAATGCGCAATTTACCAACATATAAGAATAAAAAAAAACTGAGCTCATTGAGCCGAGTAACAGAGTCTATCTATATATATATATATATATATTTGTGGTTGCATCCTCTCTAATACTATTTATAAATTTAGTTTTCTGTAAAATTTTTGAGGTCTTGAGGCGATCTTTAAAATTATTTGTTACCTAGATGCCTCTTTTTATTCTTTAATTCTAATTAATTCTTCTTTTGTTTTGTATTGTTTTTCTTCCACGCGTAGGGAAAAGGGGCGTCTAATTGAGACGATTTAGATTAATATGGAAAGATGTAATAGATATGAAAATTTTGTCAATTAATCGACGCGGTATTGTCTCAATTAGTCGTCAGTTGAAACGCGTGGAAGTAATATTTCAGCGAAAGGGGCAAAGTTCTTTTCCCCTGATGAAACAACTATGCAACTCTTGCTGGGATATTACCATTTTCTATTGTATACATTGTTTTTATTACAACTTCAGCTTTTCCCAATCTTGCCCATAAATTACAATTTTCTAAGCATTATTTGAGTTTTATTTACATGTTAATCTTTGCTTAGGATTCTAAGTTTTAATTGTATTTAATGTGTAATTTTGGCACTGACGTGCTTTTTCGAATAGGATTTTAGAGGGTTTAGGATGTACTATGGCTTTTGGCATTCTTACTTGTCAATATATATATATATATATGTATGTATAAATTTGCAAACTTTTGGTGCGGCTGATTGCAACCAAAGTAGGAGGTGCACATCTACATGTTATAGCAGTCCTATACACAAAATTTCAACGTTGTGAGGCTACTCGTTTTTGAGTTATGCGAAATACATACATACGTACGAATGCACAGACGCCACGGAAAAAATCTCTTCAGAATCCATTTTAAATCAGTTTTATAATTTTTTGGGGGGAAAAGAGTCTTTTTATTCTGTTCTTACGTACGAATGTCACTGAAAACATCGTTAATTTGCATTCGATAGCGTTCAAAATAGATATTCTCGTTGAAATATGATACCGGAAATTTTTCGCGATTACACTGCTTCCTTTTTACTTCGTACAAGGAAGGAAAAAAATTCTTAAATAAATCAAGTTTGGTATAATGAACTGAACTCTGTAGTTAAATGTATGATGTGTATCCAACGCATGAATTAATTAATGTAATGAGCGGAAAAAGGTATCTCGTTCTATTCGTAATGAAGACTCCTTATATCTATATATACCCTTTGGCAAATGCCAAAGAGTA
Organism: Stegodyphus mimosarum; assembly: GCA_000611955.2. Taxonomy (NCBI): domain Eukaryota; kingdom Metazoa; phylum Arthropoda; class Arachnida; order Araneae; family Eresidae; genus Stegodyphus; species Stegodyphus mimosarum. The sequence continues at coordinate 943,520 of KK115391.1, read as the reverse complement.
AAGGTAACAAAAGCGATAACAACTTTGAGCCAGGTTCCTAATTCATTTCCTATCTAGCCACTGTTATGTTTGAATCAATTGTCACTATGCTTAAATCAATTCATATCTAACCACTAGGTATATTATTAACAGAGAAGTATCTCTTCTGACAACTGTGTGACGAAAGAGGCACACCAGAGCGCTCTCTCTCTCCTTATGTTCATTAATACACGCACATCACAATGTTATTCCAAATACGAACAATTTCGAGTTTTGAAGATATAAGCACTCTAAAAGTTCATCATTAAATAAAAAATATCGTGAAATACCTATCGAAACAAAACTAATATATTTCTGAGTAATAAATGTAACGAAACATTCTTAATTTCAGTGTGTATATCCTCCTAAATAATAACTGGATGAAAATGCTATGAAACGACAGCACGGAACTCCTATAGGAAGCTTTACTGTGTAGGGTCACTAGATACTTATGAAGGAGGAGTTGTGAAAAATGAGCAACGCCTTCTTCGGGACTCGAACCACGAGCCTCTGGAATACGCGCCCAACGTGCTGACCACTAGACCACGAAGGCATGCTAAGAAGGTGGGAGAAATACCTTACATACCCCCTTTTCAAAAGTGACTGGGGTTCAGGGAACCCCCAATTGCCAAATCCCGGTGGTGGAGAATCATTAGCTACTCTTTAGTTCGGACGCCAGTTGTAGAGACATTAGGTTATTTGGAAGCAGGAGTCATGAAAATTGAGCAACGCCGGAAATCGAACCACGGACCTCTCGATTACGCGTCAAGCGTGCTGACCACTACACCACGAAGGCATGCGAAGGCGGCCTTATATACTCCCCCTTTTAAAGGCCCACTGGAGTTTTGGGGACCTCGCTTCGCCCTCTCCTGTGTTTGGGGAAACCAATCGCCAAATTCCGGTGCTGGAGAATCATCATCGACCACTTTTTTTAGTTCGTGTGCCACTTGTAGAATTATTATGTTATTTAGAAGTAGGAAAGACGCATAAACTTAAAGTAACTGTTAATAAAATTAGGTTAAACCTTACAACTGTATCAGTAACATCATGGGATAGTATCATATATCATAGTCCCCAACTGCTAAAATACCATTTACTTATTCCTGTCCTATCCTGTACGATTGCAGTATCAAAAACTAATTAATTGCTTAATTTTAAAGGCTCCTTTCATTGCCTAGCGAAAATGTTTATACCAGCAGAATAACTGCTTTTTTATTTAACATCGCAGTTAAATCGTTCAGCAATAAATTAGCATTACTTCGAGACAACCGATTCTTTTGAGATTTCTCCTAGAATAAAATAAACCTTTTTACGTCATCGCCTCGCATCTCCCAGACTATCATTTGATCTCTCCTTTAATTTGTCTTCCCGTTCCGCTTTGCGTTCATGTTTGCTTACGGATCGCCTATCTCCGGGTCGGAATCCAAAACTGAGTCTTGCCCTTTCAGTGCACCGGAAAAAAGGACGACATGTTTAACAGGAATCTCATTCTGAAGGGGGGAAACAAAGCCCTTCTTTCAACGTGATAGATTGAGCGAACACGACATACAGGGAGGGGAGGAGAAAACTAAAATAAATGTATATTTTTCCTTCCATCCCCTCTTCCCAAGCGAAATTTCTCGCCCGAGTGTTTCTTAACTTTTTTTCCCCTCCCTCTCTCTCTCTTGTGTTGCAACAGTTTTGCACTTTGCGGCGCGACGGAGGTGATTCAGTTTCATCGCCAAAAAAGTTTTACGCCAACTTTCAAAATGAACATACTAGAAAAACCAGAGTTACTTATTAAGTTTTTTTTTTAATTTTTTATTTCTTGCCGTTTATTACCCATCTACATATCACTACGTGTGGAAGAAAGCCGGCTTAGCTCGACAGTTTATGCTGCCTTATTTTCTGCACGAAGCATGACGCCAACATACGGAACGTTATCATGAAGTTAATTCAAAGCATTTGGCACCAGAGGAACACGTCATCGATTTCTGCTGCTTTCGGTTTAAACCATTAGCAATTTCAGAAAATAAAATCTGCCGAAAATATATTAATTATGCGTCCTAAAGACTGACGTACTGAAGATTTCTTATATCTGTACATCTTTTGGCAAATACCAGATGATGATATCTTTTCATAACTATACCTAGTCGCCGAGGTACTAAACATTTTTTGAAGAAAGGAACAGCAGTCAGTCGCCAATCGATAAGCTTACTGAGACCTTGAAATCGATAAAAATGTTCCCTAAAATCTATGCCAACCTAAGATTCCTTTTTCTTTTCTTTCATTTTACACAAGTTCTGTTAAATTTAAGTTACACTTTATACGAAATGTTTCATGATGAAACAACCAAAAACGTTTCTAATGGAAATCAGAAGTGGAGTATTAATTTATTATGGTTAATCGATTATCGAAACATGTGAGAGCTATCTGCTTTGCTGCCTTCATGCAAGAATTTCTAGGATAAAATGCCTGTTCTCCCTTTAGAAGTAAAAAAAAAGAAAATCTCACGTAGCTAGCTAGCGCCGAAACCCTGCAATGAATATTAATGTTTAGCGATTATGATCTGCTTGGTCAGTAGTAGCATCAGAAAAGGAGCTCAACAAAATTAATGAGAACATATGAAAATTTACCTTTAGACCTATCGCCCCTCAATAATTTTGAAAATTATTGAATGACATGTAATCACTACTCAACAATTTTCAACTTCTGCCACGAACATATTCACTCCAAGTTGCATGTTTTTGGTAAGCCAGCATAGTAAGTTTTGCAGATATTGTGAAAACGTTGAAGAAAATAGAAACGGATGACGATACCACTAGCAAATTGGAGCGATATAATTCACAGCTCTACAATCGAGAGGAAAGTGCGAATGTTAACGGCTTCTTAATTTTCAAGCCTTTGTAGCAATAGTCGTCTGAATTTACTAATCACACTTTCGTTATGCGGTGCTATATTAAAGCTTCAGATTTTTAGTAATAAGCCACTGCTATTTGAATAAGCGAAATCTAAGAGATCATGAACACTTGCATTTCAGTAACTATCGGTCGTTCTTTTTTTTTATCTTATGAGTTATTTTGCAATTTCGTTTTTTTTGCCAAATGAAACTGCCATTGAATTGTTTATTTTTTTCATATGCCTTTCGCGACACGTAGGAAACATTTCATCGTAATATTTCTTCGTGAAGCTGGATTTGCTTTATAGATCAGCGTAATAAATGTTTTTAACCCAATTCTTCTGTGAACGTGTAGGGTCTACTTGCTTATCTGCTGTGCGGAAACGAAGAGGTGAAACTGGTGACTGCACAGAAGAAGGGTTAGAAGTACTCTTTATTACATTATTTAATTATTTACAATGCGTCAACTCGATGTTAACAAACTACGCCTCTGCTTGGGCGGTAACTGAAACCAGTAAGAACTAAACTCAATATCTGAAGATATGCGCAAGTAGTAGAATGACGCTACAGGGCTCAAACTATCCTGTTTCCTGAAAGAGCGTACATCTACTGGCAGCAAAGTAATAGCTGTTACGCCACGTTTAAGCAGCAATAAATGGTAAGCAGAAGCTCACGCTACAACAAGCACAGGGTTTGCCCACACTCTCTAACTTTTCCTTCTAGAAGTTGGTATTTAAAGCTTTTCTCCCACTGGTAGAATTTTGTTTTAATTCACGCGCGCTAAAGAATTTCAATATTCTGGCATTGACCAATTAGGAGAATGAAGGTTTACAGGAAGGAACACAAAATTAAATTTAACTGGTTATTCAAAATAAATATTAATCCTTACAAAGGTAAATTAAGTTAGTTACCTTCTCTTGGAACATACATTTGAATAGGAAGATGCAAAAAGGGGCTATGTGGCAAAAGTGAAAGCTTACAGGACCAACAGAAGAAAAAAAAAAACTATCCCATTCCCCAAAAGAATGTCGGATGTCAATGACAAAAAATTACGAGGTGGATGTAATTAGGATTCAAGTAATTCAGCGTTTTTTAAAACGTTTTCTGAGATTCCTCTGAGGAATGGGATTGTTTTTGTTGCTCCTGTAAAATTTGACTTTTCTCACACACACCCTTTTTACATCTTCCGATTTATTTACATAACACAGTAGATAGTTTTTTTTTTATGAAAAGCGAAATTTAACCATATTTCATCCCATTAAACTATCGATTTTTTAATAAATAATTTTTAAAATAATGACCATTATACGACAGCGAAAGACAAACTGAAAGCGTATTTAAGAAACAAGAATTTGCCGTTTACTCAGGAATTAAAGTGTTCATAAATACGCTTGCTTTAATAGTTAGATTACATAAACGCGCTTGGCAACATTTTCCTTCCTTATTAAAAGCAAATAAATCATTTCGAATTCAGATCATGCTTATTATAATAAGCTCCAGATAATTTTTTGCTTTGATGAAAATGTTCCACTGCCACGAATGCTGAATTGTGATGACACAGACTATTACTTTGTTTCGCGATAAAAGCTTGATAAACGTTTGGTTCAATTTAAAATGCTGCATAATGGCATATCTTTCGATGCGATAATGAGTGGATTTTATCTAGTATATACCCTATTAAGAAATTTAAGCAGCGTCTTTTGTATTAACTGTTGAGTTACTTAAATAGTGGGTCTGTTTAAGCACTCGCTGCTTTTTAATCTTTGTTTTAATAAATTGAATGTTATAAATATCTCTAAGATAAAGAGAGTTATGACGTAAAGTAATGGGTCTAGATAACTTTTAGAGTGAAAGTAAAACGAAATAAAAACATAAAAGCTACTAACATTTTGCTGTAGCACCTGAATTATGTTATTATTGAGCTTATTCATATGCAGTTGTTTGAAATTATTACGATCTCATAAAATAAAACGCATTTCTGAATTTTTAATGCAATAGGATAGAAATTTTCATCATCTAAAACGGTTATTCGTATTTATTTCCAAAACGAACAACATACCAGCTTACCGTTTCCTTTCAAATCTTGCAATCAGGAAAGTACGCCCCCCCCCAAAAATCTTATTTTACAATAAATGAGTAACATTTTTGATGAAAATAACAATAACAAAACATCATTTTACGTATTTTATTGCTCCGTTTATGACCGCAGCTTTTTCTAACCTCCGTTCATTGTGATTGAGGACTTGATTTAATTTCATGGCTTTTATTCCAATATTTCCATAAGTTCTGAATTTTTACCGATGAGTCTTAAAATCCTTCACTCACACGTTCAAAAACTTAGCATAAAATACGTATTGGGCAATTCTAATTGAAGCAAAAAATTATTACCTATTCAATTTCGAAGTGACGTATACCGGAATACCTACATTTAATCCGATCTTCGACATTCCTAGAAGCATTAGAATGCCTCTTTCGGTATCTGTCATAACTGGTTGTTTCTGATAGCTTGAACTATGTGGAAACATTGACCCCTTAGAACCATGCTGATAAGAGAAAACAACGAGGCTAGAGGATGAGAAATTTAGAAAATAAGGTGACTGGGATTTTTTTTTTATCAAATAAATTTTAGCTTCTTCAAAGGACGCGAAAGAGCAGAAAAGTCCAGAGACGATTTTTAAGGTCTCGTGTCGTTTATTAACTAGTTTATTTTATGTCGATTCGCTTTCCTGTCTCCTCATTTCCGTTTTAATGCCAGAATGTAAATTTCTATCCCGCGTGATATTCAAATGAGGTAGAAAAAAGATCGTATTTAAAGAAAGGTTTTAGAGGATAGAATCGGAACGTGCTCTATCTGCTTAAGGTCACGTTACGAATTTATATTCCCGTGAGAGTAGTATTCTGCAGCATTGAGTTATTCTCGCCATTAGACTTGCCAACTTGCGCGTTTGTGTAGCCGTTAGGCTAAATTACTGTTACTTAATTCAGTCAAATTCTTTATCTTTGATTTAAGCTTTAATTGCTGGCTATATTTTGTAAGCACAAGTGTTGCGTTCTGTTAACTTTTACTTGAATTCAATAAAAGAGTCCTTTACTCCCTTTTCTCTGCCTCTGTGGTACTTGAGAAGACATACTGATAATTCACTTCTACTCTTCGAGACGTTTCCGTGTATTTTATGCTTCCAAAGAACACGAGACGTTACAGCTTTAACTGCATGTTTGGCTACAACACGAAATCGGATTTTCCGGAGCTACCCTATATTTCATATCATATATAGCATACAACTGCAGTATACATATACAGCTAGAGTATATATATGGTATTATATTGTATACAGTATTATATTGTGCACATAAAGAAACTTAATAAGAGGCAAAAATTATAAAAAAAATTATACCCCGTTCTACGCTACAGCTGCAGGATTGAGGTAAAATAAACTTAATGCATCAAAAGTTAAAAGTAAATTGGAGTCAGAGTAAGGCAATTCCTCAACAATATTAGTAATCGCATCCTTGTATAAGAGGCTTAACACAATATCTAAACAATTCAAAATTAAAAAAGGATCATCTCGTATAATGCAGTGGTTTCAAAGCTTGCTATGTCTGTAAATCCCTTCTGATAGCAAAAAACCTGACCATGAACCCTTCCCCCTAAGTAAAATAACGTTACATAACTATCAGAGGAATTACAAATTTAACTTTGATGTCTTGAACCATAAAAACAGGATATACATATATAAAAAAGTTTCGATATTCATAGTAGTACTGACTGAAATTACAACTTTTCTTTTAAAATATGAAAACACATTTTTTTCCAACGAGATGGGTAAACCTGATGAGATACGAGGCTAATCGTGTTCGACTACACGCTTATAAGTAGCACTCGTAAGTCTTCATTGAATACTAATTTCATTTTCTTTTCCCGTGGCTCATAATTACACTAAGTCTTCGTTCAACTAAATGGAGGTTACGGAGGATCAGCAACATTGACCCACAATGCAGAATATAAAATTGGTATCTGTTTTTGCAACCAGAATTTGCGATATCACTCTGTTCAAACATTAGTATAAGTTCCTCAGTTGTCGATAATTCTAGTAATTGCTCCTGTATTAATAAAGATTCCTCTGAGTTTCTGGATGGGCTTGCGAAAGGGTTCCATAACCAATCGGGAATAACCAAGTGAAGAATGCCTTAAAATCTTTGGCAACGGTCAGAATGAAGACCCGTTAAGAGTTAAAAATAAGCAAGCAAATCTTACTCACGTTTTACAATTTTGAAGGATTTGGAAACTAAAAGCATTCTCCTCTCCCTGAATTTAGTTTAAATTTAACAATAAAAGTAGTTGTTATATTTTTTGTTTTGATTAAATTTAATTGATCACCTTTCAGCTTCAAAATGGTTTGGCAACATTTGACAGGTCAGTCAGTCATTGCCTTTAATTACCAGGAATTCCAACACTGAACAAAGAATGCATAAAATCGGCTCAAACATACACTTTTAGATAACCAGCGAACTTCCTTGTTAAATAATAAACTATGAATATCTGTCATCATTTTCCAAATTAAGTGAAACAAATGATCTCCAATTGAAAGTATTTCTTCCGATTTTATTAACTGCGTCTTTCGTAAGTAACCCTTGCAAGATATTCGACTACTAAATATTGCCCACGAATGACACAATGTACAAGTAATGCATTCGATACAGATTGTTTTAAATATGCCAGAAAACCTCGGTGACTACCTACCATTGAGTACCGGCACTAGCAACAGAAAGGATAGGCTTTTACATCGAAAAATCTTTTTCATTTATTGTTTCACCTTTAGCATCAGTTTCCAAACATTTAACAAATAACAATTCTTGGGAAATTCTTTCTTTGTAAATTTGGCGCAAGCTAAAAGTAAAACTTCGTTTTCTGGCAAAGTTGATTCGTCAAGCTGTGTAGAGAATTAGCGTTTTTAAGAATTCACAAGGAATTTTCTCCACACTAAACTCCTTCACCAATCTCTTTATACCGTTTTATTACTCAGTGCAATTCTTATACTACCGATAGTTGGGGTTTTTCAGCAGGGTATGTATTACCTCGTTTATTTTTCATGTTTTTGAACAGCCGGGGGATTTATTTAATAATCTTAATAATAGCATTATTAGCTTTGAGTCACTGCAATGGCCGAAGTGGTCGCCATTTCATTATGGAAGCACCTAAAAGGTGACCACCGTTGTCTACTGAAGGGACGAACAGATACAACCACGCCTTCTCCGGGATTCGAACCCAAGCCCATTGCTACGGCAGTCGGTGTCACTAACCTTTATACCGGATGGATGGCATTACCTTTTTTATAGCTAGTAGAATAAATTCTTCAGCAATAATGGTCGGTTTTCTGACTTTGCAATGAGCAACGAAATAAGAAACACGCAGTCCGTCGTCATCGCGTTCAAATGTTATCGCAGTGACAACGTTTTCAAATATTTTTGATTTTTTCTTTAAAGTTAAATCTATCTTTTTTGTCGCTACGGAGTTTTCTCAAATGTTCCTTAAGTTTCATTGATTCATTTGACAAAGTTTTATTTCATGGAATGCACATAGCTGAAGTACTATACCCTGGGAACGGAGTTAAGTTATATTTTAAGTATTCAACACTACACTTTCCACATTTTTTCTGTGGCTCACTCATACTTCGTTTGCCCCCTCTCTACCCTTCCCCAAAAAAACCACAATTTGTTTTATTTTATTCAGGACGTAAAAATTTCTTCCAAGTTATTTATTGCTATTTGTTTTAATTTACATAATAAAGAAACCACGTTGTAATCGTTTTATTTTACATTACACTTTTCGCCGACCACCCGAACCCAGACGTAAGGACCATCCGACTTATTTCGCCTCGAATTAATTTTTATTGGCTCGAATTAATTTTAATTTATCACACACACACACCCTTCAGCGCTGATAAGGACCACTGGGAGTCCATAGGAATCATTTTGGGAGCCACTGGTATAATGCAATTAATATATAAACTTTTAAACGTAACGTTCGTAAAAAGGTCAAATGAAACCGTTTCCTAATTTATACTTAAAATTAATTAGCAGATGAATGCCATACTTGCCAAATGCCATATTTGTCAAAAATCATTTTTGTAATTTACAAGCAAAACAATATATTCACGATTCTAAGGTACAACGCCGACTGGTGGGCATCATTGCATTAAAAATATTATTTAATAAAAATTTCCTTTTACCCTGCTGATTCCATGCATATTTCTGTAAATCTCGTATTAATCAGTTTCTCGTTAATTAATTGAGCAACATGCATCTAATTTCCATAAGTGCAGTTGGTGACCGATAAAGAATACACTCGAAAGTTAATGAAAAATTATATTACTAAACTAGGAAGCATCTTTCGTGTATTTAAAGCTAGTTCAACCTTGTTATCTTCATACCCATTATATAATCATCCCAAGGTCTATCTACCGTGAGAAAGTAGCAACAAAACAGACACGCCACTTCCAAGCATTTAGGGCTACTGTTTCGATATTGACTTTCAGTGTAAATGTTAATTATTAATGCACTTCCCTATCTTCAGTTTACGTCTAGCGTGATAAACGTCATTCATTCACAAATTAACATTATCAATAATGCGACGTGGATTCGGAACTAGTTTAACCTCTGCAGCAACTCTTATTTCGATTTCTGTTGAGTGTAGTTTGTTATAAACACTTTTCTTAATAATTTATATGTAAAAATAAAGGTAACTCTCCAGATTTATTCTCTGCGTAAGCAGTTAACTGTACTCGAAAGAGCTAACTTCTGAAATACAACAAACAAAGGCCATATTTCGAAGATTTCATATTTCAAAGTTTTATTCATTTGTAAGTATTTTCAGAACCTCTCGATAAAATTTTTAAAATTCGTTCGAGAATCAGGTATGCGTAACTTTTGTACTTCTGTATCATTTGAAAATACTTAATAAAAGCGTTTCTTATTTTGGTGTTACGATCATAAGTAAGGTGTTTTACTTTCGTTTAAGATAGAAAGAAAACGTATGCAGTACAGCAAGCTTAACGCTTTGACAGCAATAGTTGAAAAATGTTAACTCAAGGGACTTATTACTAAACGATAAGCGAAATACCAATGACTCATCACGAGATCTCCGAAACTATACACCCGACTGACTTAAAATTTTGCATAGTTACTCATTCCAGGATGTAGAAGGGCACTAAGAACGGATTTTACGTAATTCCTTTTACGTAATTTTACGTAAATCTTTAAGCGTTTGCAGTTTCCGGTTAGAGTTTGCTTTGCGATTACTATCAATAAAGCAGAAGGGCAGAGTTTAAAATTAGCTGGCGTAGATTTGCAAAATGACTGTTTTTCTCATGGTCAGTTTTATGTGGCGTGTTGAAGAGTAAGTTCACATAAGGATCCCATCGTTCTTCAACCAGAAAAACGTACGAAAATGTTGTCTACAGAGAAGTTTTATAAATTTAAGTATATTATTTTACAGTTTTATACATATTTAACTGTTATCATAAGCTTCATGAAAATAAATGTTATTATTAAGAGAAATAAATTATTGTGATGAAAAATAAAAGTATTGTTACTTATAAAAATTGCTACACATGAAAAATCAAAGACAATTATATTTAATTAAAAAATTTGTTTTAGTAAATAAAAAAATGAACAAATATTTAAAAAATTCTCAAAATATGCCCTTAGTTTTATGTTGGCAATTTCTCGTGGTGTAGGCCTACTGGGGATCATGCCACGTTAAATAATGAGGACGCATCCCAATAAGCAGTACCTCATGGATGGTGACAGATTCACTGACTGGCACTAAATTTCCCGACTTTAAATCAAAAAAATTTTGTCCATATAAGACTTCTAGGTTCAGATTCAAATAGACTTTCTAGGGTCACATTCAAATAGATGGTGTGCCCAGCAAAGCGGGCGGGTTATCAGCTAGTTACAATATAATAGATGCAATTATTCATAAAAATTATCAGTTTAATATAGTAAACATTTCTTCCCTTAGATGGCTTATAAATATAATAATTATATACAAAAGTTTTATTAAGAAATACGTTTATTGCTGTTGAAACGTTCAATTTGTTAAGCAATTACTGTTAGAGACTGAATGATAAATTGACGATCTTATACCACATCGAATGACAATGCTGCTAGCGGTAGGTATTTATCAAGTCGCACGGATTTTAAATTAATTTTATTTCTCTCGGAATGCTAGGTTTCTCAGTCCTGTATCGTAAGGTAACATACAGAACTGATATAATATTGAGATGCAATGCTATAGACATTTCTAACGTCAAGAATTATTTTAACAATTATTCCAGACAATTTAAGATATTGCTGAATACATATATACATCTATAGTATACGCACTATAAGTCCCAGTGCAGTAAAAAAACTTTAAAGCAGATTAAAACGACATGAAAGGATGTTGATGATGAAGTTCAAATTACAATATATTTTTTTATTTGCTGTAAATGTATCAAATGTAGGTGTACAATAAAATAATCATCAGAATATGAATCAAATGATGAAATCCGCTGATTTGAATAAGCCGAAAGATAAAAGAAAACTGCAGATAATAAATTACAAAATTTCTTGAAAACTGAAATTGTTCGCCATGCGCTGTCATATCAGGAAAAAGTAACGCACCGCATACAGTTATCTGTTACCAGTAACCTTTCTGAAAGTACAGCTTGTGGAAATTTTAGTTTTACTAAGAATTAATTTTTAATTAAAGCAACTTTTCTTTCAGTCTCGTTTTCACCCGCACTTTCTGGACAGAATGTTAATAAGTTAGCGCGCATGTATTCAGTTAAGGTACAGAATGGAGAATCACCCCATACTGTTTCTCACTTACTCGTCAAACTCTTCTATTTTATTGAAAATGGAATAAAAAGTCACCACTTTTAGTAAATGGTCATCCAAATTTCTAGACCGGAAACTACGGAATAAGTCTGCCTGACGTCATGGAGAAACACAGATCGGTTATCGTGGTTCATTTCACTTGCCTGATATAATCAGAACAAGTCCAGGAACTTTGTCGTGGCAAGGAAAGCAAGATTATCTCTGTCGCTGCCATAGGTCTTGAGCCTCCATTCCTAGTTTAATCGAGAGCACTCGGGGCACCAGTCCGGGGATCTCCCAGCCTTCTTCATTTCCGGCACACCATTCGCGAGGACTTTCGACTCGCTCTGTATTTTGAGTACTTCAGCGTTTACAAGGTTTGTACGTCCAACGCTTACAAGCATTCAGGCCTTTTCTAGGCATGAAACCAAAGGAACCAGTAGTCTAGAATCCCTATTCACCATACCGATCAGGGAGGTAAACGCAGATCTTCTCAAATCAATAATGAGTAAAAAGCCATTACATGACGATATGTAAATATCAATATATCTTACAGCAAAACGGTTTCCACTGTTCGTATATTTTACAATGCTGGCCATCAAAATTGCTATGTGAGGAGGAAAAGCAAGTAACATAATCTTATTTATTGTACCTATATATAGTATAAGGCATGTTTTTAAAGCACAGTTTTCAAATTCCATCGTGGAAGGGTGCAGTCGGTATTCCTCTCATTTATCTACATCTATTGACAAGCCACAGGCGCCATTCCGAAACTTTTTGACTGCGTCAACGTTTGTTATCGAATAATTAAAATGGTTCCGCCAATTTAAAATCTCGCCGTATTGTGAAATACGATCGATGAATCGTTTTCTTAATGCTAAAGACGTGATTGATTTCCACACAGCTTCAGCTCTATGCCAGAGTTAATCTAACTTAGAGGCTGGTGAGTGATGGCGTGCCAGGCTTTCGGGAACCCATAATCAGATGCTCCCAGTGGGTGAAAAAATCCGGCAACCATCGAAGTATCAAGGAAGGTCAGGACAGCGTGGGTAACATGTGATCGTGAATTATCTTAATGAAAAGTAACGTTAAGAAGGCTATAAAGATGGAGCAGAACTACGGGTCTTCATATGTCAAATGTAGCGGCAGCTGTACACATTACTGGTTATGAGGACAAGAGGCTGCTGGGATGTACAATGGCATTCCATACCAGCATGCCAATGCTGGGCCCTATGATATTAACAGCTGGCGAGTAAGTTGTCAGCTTTCATTCTCCTCGGTGCTTCAGATAAAATAGTGCCACACCTGTGTCTAATGTCGTCATTCATTGCAGTATCGTAGGCAAACCTTCTCTAAGCCGCAACAATGATCAATTGAAGCCGCAACAATGATCGCCGTGCTGACATCTTAGGGTGCTGCAGGTATTGTCGCTCTGTCCATGTGGCCACTTGTTGTCTTGCACCCGAGCCAATGTAGGAGTTGCATCCCACAAGGCCGAGAAGAAAATATATCTGTTCTGTCGAGTGTTAGGGCTGCTGAGATATCACATAGCGTTCAGTAGTGCTCTCCTGAACCTACTGATTCCATTTTCGTTTGGCAGTCGATGGATCCAACGAATACGAGGAACAATCTTTCGGAATTTTAAACTGCCGTTCCGTCAGATTTGTTACTACAGCGGTCGAATCCCGACAGGTGCTAATAAATGTTTCTTCTTACACGATGTGTAATATGACCTTCATACAAATAATAAGAGTTCAGATGCGATTCCCAAATGAGAAATTTGCTGCGCAGTCTACCAGTTGAAATTTGCTTTTACACAGACGTTGGAATGCTAATCCTTTGCTTATCCAAGTAAGTGGTATCATCATGCAAACTTGACGTTTGTTGCATACCACTTTCGTGGTGTTGCAGTTTTAATGGCAAGCAGGATATCTTGATTTTCAGGAATATCAAATAGTTTTGACTGGCATATTCATTGGAATGGATTCGCTTATGGACGAAAATCCATCTTGAGAATGTAACTAAATTTAAATGTGTGGATAACAAAATACTGGAAATACTGGGTAGAGAAAGGAGCTCGTGATTTTATGCTTATCTTGTCAGTTGCATGAATACATGTGAAAAACTCAACTGAAAATGTTTTAAAAATTTAAGGCTTTATATAATTTTTGCCACCATATATCATAATCTAAAGATCCTGAAAGTAAATCAGAGGCAACAATCAAATTAAAGATTGTATTTTGATACGAAAATTAATTGCCTGAAATTCAAATACAAATAAACTGACTTCGAAATTTTACACAATACCAAGAATTCAAAACAAATTCGCTTTTAAAAAAATTTCGCCTTGAGTTTAAATGCCTTTCAAACAACTTTGAGATTTAAGATGTACGGTTGATTAAATGTTAAAATTCAAATTTAAGCGTCAGACAGTAAAAAATAAAATACTTTTTTTTAAATGGCAGGTGCTACTAATAAGCTTCGCTTGTAGGTTCAAATGTAGACGTAACTTAATTGCTTCGGTAGTAGAAGTAGGTGAAGAATTAATTAATAAATAGGTCAGTAAGATTACTTTTGAGAAAGATTTAATAGTAAGGGAAAATACTCAATCTCCCAAACTAAGGAATTATGAGCATTTCTCATTAAAAGTTGTAAATTTAAAACGCAATTTTAGTAATAAAATTTTACTTTGTTTCAAAAATCGCAAATTCCATATCTAAATGGAAATTTTCCATATTCAAGTGCACATCCAAAAAAATTAATACAGATATTGTAAAACATTATTATACTCGTATTAATACCATCTGTTGAAATCTTGAAAAGTGTGCCCCCGTGCATTGAGCTTTTCCGCACAACGAATTTCAAATTATTTACTTTATTATTCTTAAGAATGATTTATAAAACTATCAAATATGGTATTTAAAATATTAAAAATTCCAAACTCAAACTTTATTCAGTTTTCCAACTAGAATTTTTAAAGGATTATATATTAAAAAATCTGATGTGTACCCCACATCACTTCCTTGTACGGAAATACGAAGTTTTTCTGCATTTCATTTAAACATATTGAATTAACAGTTAACGAATTTTAAATTAAATCTACTTCGTCGATAGCGCATAAACCACAATATAATAAATACATGCTTTAAAGTTCACTATATTTATTTACCATAGACACACTTCGGGGCTAGTTTCATTTAACAGAGTTACATCCCATTCATTTTATGAGACAGAGTACGCAAACATTATAGCGTTTGAAAAATCACAAAATAATTTGTTCAAATACTATAATAAATCTAAAATGATGTATAAAATAAATTAAACAAATTAAAAAGAAACAATTTTTCACAGACGATTCAGCGCCGCTTACCAAATGCGCATGTGCTACTGATTAATTCAGTTCTCCCTCCGCGGTAAGGTAGAAGTACATAAAAATTCAAAATATTTTCATTAAAAATTGAAAGATATAGAAAAACATAAAACACTAAATACAGTTAAAGCAATTAAAAAAAACTATTTTTACAAGTAAAATTACAATTTTTACTCAAAAACCAGCTAATAACTTAAATGATAAATCCAGAATGAATTAAGCGTAATTTAATTCGCAATAGTAAAAGAA
Source organism: Stegodyphus mimosarum (assembly GCA_000611955.2). Taxonomy (NCBI): domain Eukaryota; kingdom Metazoa; phylum Arthropoda; class Arachnida; order Araneae; family Eresidae; genus Stegodyphus; species Stegodyphus mimosarum. The sequence goes on along the minus strand of KK115391.1, from coordinate 928,143 downwards.
GACGTTACTTTGTTGTTGCGCAGCTTAGTTTCTCTAGATTGGCAACAAATCCACTATTCTGCTGAGTTTCAAACATAAACAAATATGGAAGCTTTCATAACCAAAAATTAGGCTTAGTCGCAAAAAAAAAAAAAAATGCACAATTTACCAACATATAAGAATAAAGAAACTGAGGTCACTGAGCCAAGTAACAGAGTGGATATATATACATATTTATATACGTTCGGTGCAGCCGATTGCAAGCGAAATGCGAGGTGCAGATCTACATGTTATAGCAGTCCTATATACAAAATTTCAGCGTTCTGAGGCTACTCGTTTTTGAGTTATGTGAGATACATACGTACGTACGTACACACAAACGTCACAAGAAAATCATTCAGAATCCATTTTAAATCAGTTTCATAATTTTTTTAGGGGGGAAAAGAGTCCCTTACGTTTAGATATTACTTAAAAACATCGTTAAATTGCATTTGATAGTGGTCATAATGGATATTTTCGTTGAAATATGATACCCGAAATTTTTGGCGATTACAATACTTCCTTTTTACTTCGTACAAGGAAGTAAAAAGAGAAACTTTAATTAAACTGGTTTAAGGTTCAAATTCAATTAAATCAAACTAAACAGCGAAATCGATAATTTGCCAAATCTGGTAACCTTGCGACCACAACGATTGAAGTTCCTGATAAGAGCCAATTACGACGCGGTCTCGTAATAACACCATGCCGCGGGTGTAAAGGAAAAACGGCGAGATATTTTGGCGCGATTTTTTACTTCTCCCCTCGGTTCCTTCCCTCCCATTTTCCCGTTTCTTAAGACAAAGGGCTCTTTCTGTTGTCATTTGTTTGTGGACAACTTTAGGTCAGGTCTGATTTTGCCCCCACCACTGTCGAACCTTTTATATTTTTGTTTTTTAAACTTTTTGGTATTTTTTCCTATTTATCTGATTTCACATCGACGCAGGAATTTTCTGCTCGAGGAAGAGACTTTGCTATGGGAAAACGAGGGCATATATTTGTCACATTTTATTTTACTTTAATTTCTGTGTTTCGTTTAAAATTATATTTTATTTTACCGTAATTCTAGTGCCATTTTTAAGTAGCAGAAATTACAGGGTGATTAAATGCGAGGAATTTTCTTTTCTTTCAGCTTTGATTTTAAAAATTTCGACTGCACTTCTAAGCATTGAATAACTGATTTCTCTGCTTAATCTAGCATTCTTTTTTGTTTCTTCAAAATTCTGACTTTTATTTATTATTTTCAAAGCTTTCTTTTAAAAAAACTATGGGCACTTTTTAAAGAATATTTTTTAGTCGAGGTTAACGATTATTTTACGCTTAAAATTGAAACATAAAAGTGTCTAGAAATCTATCACTAAGTACCAGTTTCTCATATTATTTAATTCCTCATTGGAGAAAAGGCACCTTCTTCGTTAAATCTTCTTGGTAATTGATTAAAAAAGGTTGTACCTCTAATATTTAATCCTCTGTACATAAATTAATCTAAAAGTTTTCAGTTTGATATACTTCTAAGAGAAATACAAAAAGTTTCAATACTTTATTTTTCTGTACATCTCCTTGGATCTCGATGCAATTTTCACATCCTTTAATGAGCAAGTCTATGTCTCTAAAAA
>KK115391.1:912647-926462 GCA_000611955.2 Stegodyphus mimosarum | reverse complement strand
ATTTGTTTTTAAAATATACCTGAACTGCTTTTTTCACCACCTCCTCATAGGCAAATCACTTAGCACGAAAGGAAAATTTCCGTTTGGAGAACAGGTAATATTTACTTGGAACTAAATTTGGACTATAAGGAGGGTAGTCAGGCTCCTTAAAATCAGTTGCTGTTTTTGAATTCCTGAAAGATATCGGGATATCCATCTGGTAGATTTTGTTCATATTAAAATGACCATGCAGGATATGCAGAACGAACAGATTCAGTTTTTGGTGCTTATCTCTTGCACTTTTGATCTCGTATCACTGAATATTTCTTTCTAGATACTGATGTCAAAGCCTCCAATGGTCAAACTCTGCCACAAGTATTTTCTTACGGTTAATTAGCGCTATTCTCATAATTATTCTCAGCCCGTCCGAAATTGCTTTACCCATTCTTTCGTTGTAGAATAGGAAGAAGACTGAATCAGGATATACAATTTTTTTTATTATTATTTTTATTTTTTACGATTAAGAACCTTCTCAGTAAAAAATTTAATCACAGAATGATACTCACTTGATAAGGGAGATAACGCTTTCGGTCTAAAAATTCGATAGCGAGTTTATAAGAGGCTCAACTTATTTTTCGCTGTTTTTACAATGATGTCTATCTGTCTGTGTGTAACGATATATAGGTTCACGTTAACTCATTTCAGGCTTCCAAAAATTTTTATTTTCCGTACTTAAGCTTTCTGTGTTTTAAAAAGAGTTGATTAGATTTTGGATGAAACTGGACAACCGGGATTGGTACTTAAGTAGAAGCCCATAATACTTCTTAATAGAAACTGTATTAAAATATAATCCAAAACTTCACAGTTTTAATATTTAAGACTTTTATATCAATTAGAATAACTCATTATATTTTTGGTAAATTGATAAACCAAAAGCGATACTTTACTTGAAGCTCTGAACAGACTTTCATAAAAGTGTTAGGAGATAATCCAAAATTTCTCAAATTTGATATTTAAAATAGATATGTTAAGAGCAACATATTACATCTATAAGCATTAATTGTAGTTTCGGAAATGTGCTAACTATAACGAAATAAGCTCATCAGGAAACGAGCTCTCGTTATGAAATAACTAATATTAGCTTCAATCCTCAATTTTTGTTCGTTTCACTTCTCTGACGAATCACGTTGCAAATAAAAGGATTCTGTCATCAAATGTTATCGTTGTGCATTATTGTTAAACAAATAATGTAGCAAATATAAATAATATAGCGTATATAAAAAGAAATGGGGAACTCTAAAGATATGCATCTTTTAAAAATTTTGTGACTTAAGTTATATTTTGTGAATCCAAAGCTCTACAGGATCAGAGGATGTACTACGATCGATGTAATATTTTCAAATTAAAGCGTGACAAACGTAGCACGTACAATTATTGCCCAATGTATGAAAAAAATGAGTAATTTTATAATTAACACTGAGCTCTTATTGAGCTAATTAACACTGAGCTATATTTGTATTTAAACAAATTAGATTTTATTTGCAAGCGATCGATCTAAAGTGAAAACTTACTTAAAACTCGTTGCTATTCCGCCAATTCCATGTCTTAATACAGAATCGAATTACAGAAAGAAGGTATGAAAATAAAAAATCTACCAAAGAACTGCTTCTGGAGGCAAGAGGTTACAGGCATGATGTTCTGTTTCAAAATGACATCACTCTAGAAGAATTAGATACTGCTTTCAGCGCCATTAAAGGAAATAACCAAGAAATGATCTTATTTTTGTAGAAATGGTTAAAACTCTTGGTCAACGACAATGCTTGTTGATCTTCTTAACACATCGTGGAAATCTGGCAAACTGCCTAAGCCATGGAAATTTTCTATCATTGTACCTTTACTCGAACCAAATAAATCAGCCACGGAATGCAGGAACTAAAGACCTATCGCCCCCAGAAGTATCCTGTGGAAGGTGATGGAACGAATTATTCATTCCAGAATCATGGAAACAAGATAAATTTCTATTAGACAGCCCACAGAAAACAATATTCTTCTGACGACCAATTATTCTATCTCGGTCAATCTATCATCGATAGTTTCCAGGAACGACAACAACAAAAAAAAAAAAAAACTATTTTTCTTGATATGTCTTCTGCATTTGATAAAGGGTAAGACAAACTCCTAAATCTTAGACATCATATGGTAGTGGAGGAAATGTTCTTATCTGGATAAATGATTTCTTGAGGAACAGAAAAATTAAAGTACGCTGCAATAGTTGTTTTTCTAAGAGCAAGAAAATCCTTGCAGGTGTTCCGCAGGGTTCTGTTTTGAGCCCCATGCTCTTCTTGTTATATGTGAACGACACTAACCCTAACCTTGAAGACACTAAAGTGGCCTGGCACGCACATGACATAGCAATCTGGCACTCCAGCAGCGATATTCAAGAATCTGAAACAGTGTTCCAGAAATCCTTAAATGGAATATTAAGGTAGACGCAGAGCTTAAAACTGAAGATCAGTGCTGAAAACATTACTGTATGGGTATTTTCCAGATAGGAAGCATCGAGATTTAATGAATCCAAAATTACACATTGAAAGTATCATGTCATCATCATCACCATGAATGAAGACACCATGCCCAAAATACTAGGGAATCACATTAGATGCAGAAGAAATTCACTCAACATGTCAAAATCTGGGCTGACAGAACTTTGAAAAGACTAAGAATCATTAAAAGTCTTTGCGGAACAAAGTGGAAAGCTTTTGCCGAGACACTTAAAACAATATACAGTTCATTAATTATATTAATCGTGGAGTATGCTTCTCCCATTTGGGTTCATGCTTCCAGAACTGTCTTGGCAAAATTAGTGTCTGAGAAAAGGCCGTAAAAATCATTGCCAGTGCAGTGTCTTCCACCAATAATTTAAAAGTAATTCAGGAATGTGACCTCGAAAGCTTCGGTAAAAGGAAACAATATAATTTGCAAACAAGGCAAGAAGCTGTGTACCAGAACACATCACAAGGAAAACCTTTGAAAATTATAATGAAGCACTAGACTGAAAAGGTCATCTCCTGTGCAATTTGACAAAGAAATTATAGCAGTTTCCGGCCTCGATTGCAACAAGTTTTCCATCTTCCATTCAGGCTTCCTATAAACTCTAAAATAGTACTCAACCTATTACAGTCTTGCAATAAAAAAGAATTGATTGATATCGTTAAAACGAAAGGAATCAGAACCATTGAACAGTATCCAAAAGAAAACTTTGTACACGCTTATACAAACGGTTCATCAGCAATGGAGGTTCTGGATTATTTGACTACCCCAGGTAATACAACTTAACACAATAACACAAAATGAAGCTAGAACTATAATTTCTAATTTCACTTATGAGCTTCTGGCAATAGCGGAAGTACTTGATATGTATCGATTATTTCCATTTCTGAGCAAGCAAAACAAATCGTTCCCTTCTGTGTCTCAAAGGCAGCTTTACAGGCAATGCTGGATGAAAGCTCCCCAACGGTATCCCCTCTCGTCTAAACGAGCTTTAAAATTTAAACAAGGTCTGCATTCTTCAGTAGTTTCCAGCGCACTTCATCATCGCAGGTAACAAGAACGCAGATCAACTGGCAAGAGGAGCTCGAAATCTCAACAGGGATAATAATGCAAATATCCCCTTTGGGACGCAAATTGTCAACCCCAGAAATAAATTGACGGAACTTTCAATTTCGATAAAGCACCAGGTCCCTAACATCAGAACTAGCCATCACAGAGGATAGAAAATTGGCAAGAAAACCTGCAGGAACTGTGATAACTGCCCGGACACAGAACTGATAACTGCCCACATTTTTGATTGTTCAGCCACCCTTGCTGAATTGCTAAAATTTGGGGGGTCTTACTTAAACACCGATAATATTTTTTAGATTGCCAGGCTATCATCTTCGTCCATGGAATTGTCTGACAACAACATAGAATCGGAACATCGAACCATCTTGACATGGATGATGATTCACATTAACAGCGAATCATCTTCCATGATTTAACATAGTATTGTCGGGAGGTCTTCTGGTGCCACAATCAATTTTTTATATTTGAGGCAAGAAACTTTTGATTCTGCCTATGCATTCTGTACAGGTACTAATATTATGATCATCAAAAAATACCTTTTGAGTATAAGGACACATTTTTCTTTAACATCGTCTAAGAGCTTGCTCCCGAAAGTTGATTCATTTTAACGCTTTGATAGCGATTAAATTTAATAAATACTGTTGCGTGCGTACATGTTCGTAATAGATTGAATACATACTGAATTAATGATAGTTTCATAAAATTTATTTTACCAAAAGTAGCACTCCACAGATCTCGAATTTTTCACAAAATTCATCGTGCAACTCATCACAATACCGCAGAATACAATTAGTAGTTACACTCCAAACTTTCGAAAAACGTTGAACATAACGCAATGTAAAGTGCAGCTGAAGAGGGAGCTCAGTACTTTGAACTTACTGTGAACTAAACAATTAACATCAACTACAACTCAGAAGCCAATACTCTGTCTGGTCTTACAAAGTTTTCACCAGCCCACCGAGCTATTTCTAATACTTTCTGCTTCTCAAAATTACTGGAAGGCATACGAGGGCCGAATATTGTTACAGTTACACAGAGCATCAATTACAGTTATTCAAATTACAATATATCTTACAGTTATACAGGGACTGGACCAAAATGTCGCCAAAAGGCCCGCAAGTTTGGTGACTTTCTGGGATTTCTCGCAAAATTTGGCGATAAAATTAGTCATTAAAACCATTGCCAGCTTGGAGCTATCTCACGAAATTAGCCAGAATCATGTTTAGTCGACATTAAATAGACTTGCCTCTGTATTCCTATTTTCCCGGCAGAGCATTGTCTGTCTAGATTTTCGTATCACATTATGCAGAAAAATGCAATTTCACGTATAATTGCACTAAAATCATATCTATGTAGAAAGTTCGTAACAATATTAATGTAATGACCAGTAACACAGTGTGATCAGAATCATTTATACTGAAAACGTATTAGACACTAGATTATTCGTTACGTCAAACTATATAGGGAAAGTATACACTGAAGAGTGGAAACATTTTGACCACCTACGTAATAACGCGTTGCACGATCTTTGGCTTGCAAAAGAGCTGCCACTTTCCTTGGCATGGATGTCACAACTTCTTGGTAGATGACTGGAGACAAGTTGTATTAAATGTCTAAGCAGCAGTCGTGCAGAGTCGGCATATTCCGACAGGGTGTTTGAGCTCTGAGCCGAATATCTAGAATGTTAGTCGGCCAGGACATTAACTGGAATTCATGCTTATACTCCTCGAACCAATCTACACTCGTTATCATAAATTAAGGCAAAATTACAAAAATCACGATTACTGAAAAAGTTACTCGTAGAATTTTATGAAACTTACCCACAATATACAACACATAGTAAGGTATCAAATAACATAAGAAGAAATCACCAGACAATTATGGTAGAACAGAAATGAGCACATGTATAAAATGAACAAATCGAAGGTTTCAGCTTGCTATAAGAGAAGTACCTTCAATATGGAATATGATCGCCTCTAGAAGCAATACAGCAATGTGTGATGCTTTCAATTATGCGGTCTATCAGTTCCATAGGAAGCGAGAGACATTGCTCTTGCAAACCAGTTGCAAGCATGGAAAGGGTTTGAGGGGGCGGGTTGAGAGCAGCTAGACGTCTCCCTAAAGCATCCCAAACGTGCTCGATAGGATCAAGTACAGGGATGGAGCTAGCCACTCCATGCTCATAATTGTTTCCTGTTGAAGATAATCATCTACGATGCCAGCCCTGTGTGGTCTGTTAAGCTTTAACAGGAAAGCATCTCCTATTGCCCCGGCATATGGGCGCACATAAGCATCAAGGATGTCATTTCTATAAATCTGAGTATTCACGGTTCCCTTGGAAAGACATGGAGGTCTGTACATCCACCCAAAGAGATGCCGCCCTAAAACAGACACTGCCTCTTCCGTATGCATCTCTTTCACGGATGATAATGGGTTCCAGGTTCCTTCCATATCAAATAACGCCTACTATCGCTTTCTAAACTAAACCTGGACTCATCCGTAAACAGAACAGCCCTCCATTGATCAGGCATCCAGTGGACATGTTGTCGTGCCCATTGCAAACGGTCTCTGCTATGGCGTGATGTGAGAGGCACGCAGATGGCTGGTCGCCTAGCATAACCACCTTCGTGAAGCCTTCTACGCACAGTTGACGTTGACACCACCCTTCCGGGGGCTGCAGCAAGGGAGGATCTAAGAGGAGTCGGAGCAGCGGTTCTATCCCTGCGTGCACATAATGTCAAATATCGGTCATCGGCGCTCATCATAGTAGTCGGCCGTCCTTGGCTGAACCTCCTAGATGCCGAATCTGTCGTTTGAAACTGCCTCCAAAGTCTCTGAACGACACAAGACTCACATTTAGCCATCTGGCCGCTGCTGTTTAACTTTGTCCTGCCTCTAGTCTCCCAATGGCTCTCCATCGTGGTTCTGCAGGCAAAAGGTGCCGGGAGGTCATTGTTACGAATTGGCCATCTCAGATTTCTGATGTCACTATCACAGTGAAATATGTGGGTTTGCTCTCAAACATGGACTTTTATGCTCCTCGCAGATGACGTAATCCGAGGATAGCGCCACCAATTTGCATATTGCAGTTTTACTCAGCTACTGTTACTCAGCAACATATTCAAATTTTACACGGTTTGGCTTATTTTTGAGGGAGTTATCGCTATTTTTGTTATTTTTCCTTAATTTATGATAACCAGTGTAATACAGTTCGAGCCTTGTGACATGGGGCGTTACCTTGTTGGAATATTCTCTTTCCAGTTGGTAAGACTTTAAGATCTGCCTCTTCTATTCCACATAAACTAGATCCTACAAAGAACCTGGCGATTTCTCGCACACGCGAGAATTAAATACCAGCACAGAAGAAGGGTGAAAATAGCCCTTTACTATTTCAGCTCAGAACAGAAAGGCTCATACTTCGTGCTTTACAGTAACACCGACCACTTGCGGTGGAACTTAAACGTTCTAACATAAATCAGTTCAAGTCTAAATAGAATAGTGCTGGGTTAGCATGTTAAGTTACTGCTAACTTAGTTTGACTCACAAACCTCACTGGAGTGATGATTATTCGAAATGGCTAAAGGGTGTAACAGCAAAGTCAGAAACGAAACATGCGCTGGCTAGCGAAAACACGCTCTGAATAAACTCAGAGATTCCCCCGTATAAATTTAAATACTCACTTTACTTAACTCTAAATTTATTTCCTGGCGAAGAAATGCAAGGGAAATTGAGGAATTCAAGAAAGGTATCAAACTTAAAACAATTTGTTATGCAAAGTAAGGGAAACCCTACAAAACAGACGTTATTTAAGGGTGTAACAGATCTGCAATGATATCCAGATAGTTGAAGCAGCTTTTATGGTTTGTTCTACGGCAACTAAGGGTTCCAGATTCGCCCATGAGAACGTTTCCCAAAGCATAATACCGCCATTATCAGCCTGTGTAGGATCTACTTTACAGGTGGTGAGACGGCGTACCCTGGCACTACCATCGACGTGAGGAATGAGAAATAGAGTTTATCCGATCAGGTTATTGTCTTCCATTTATCCGTGATCCAATCTCAATGTTCCTAGGCCCACTATAGACGAAGGTGACAATGACGCTTGCTCAAGAGAATCACACGATTGGGATGTGTGTTATGCAGTCTTATATTCAACAGTGTCCTATCGTAGATGGCACCATAGAGTAGAGGCACTCAAGGAAGAAATGCCATAATTCTTTATATTCTCCACAACTTCTATATATACACTTACAATATCAACAATCAGTCAAATTTGCTGGGTATTAAACCACGAATGATAGCTGGATGGACTAGCACTCGATCCGACTGCTAGTGGATGTGCTACTCTTTATATCATAAATTCACGTTTGGGAGAAACGCGAATGTCACTATGGGATTTTAATACTACCATTAAATTTTATTTTTACTGAAGAATTTGTAGTGCCCGCAAGAAGAAATTTTTGTCCGTCATAATATTAGACGTAAATAGGAACTTTTCTTAATTTTACGAATATAGATAATAAAAATACTTATAAAATGTTATTAAGAACTGCAGGTTGCATTTGAGTAATACACTTTGCTTGCACTTTTATGAATATTATGATTCATTTTGTGACTCACTTTTTGATGAGCAGCGCACTTTTTTAATAAAGATAAATGAAAAGTCTTATGCTTCTGCGGCTGACACGTTCCCGTTTTGCCAAGAATTTTAAACTTTACTTCAGTGAAAATAATACCAGACTTCAGATGTTAACAATTAAGCGAAACAACCAAAATTTCACTCAAGATGCAACAATCCGTAGCATTTGCAGCAAATATGACAAGCGGTAAAATGCTGAAAATCATTCTTTTGTCTACCATATTTATAGTCTTCTTTGGTGTTACTGCATTACATTATAAAACTAAAACAAAAAAGACTTTTTTTTAGTATCATTAGTTCAGTGTATTATAAATACCTCACAATATATTTTAATTTTCGCGATGTAAATTTAACGCTTAAGAGTTAATTTTGTTTCTTACTCTTAAACATTTTACTAGAAACAAATCTAGAAATTATCTTTTATTTCTAGGGGTGAAAAGAGATAATTTTCCTCCTTGAATAACGCATGACATTTATGCCCCATACTTCCAAAATGAATTCCATCGTTTTACACAGCTATCGTATCAATAATAGTAAGAACGAAACGATTTCAGTGCTATAACAGGGAGACATTTGATGGGTACAGTTACAGATCTGCGAGAGTTTGTTATTTATAATACCTAAAATCGCCTACCAAAAAAACTTCGTAAATCAAAAAAACATTCGCCTTCTGGAATTAATGGAACATTTCTATGCAATCCTTCACTCGAATAACAATATGATATGCCCTATAAATTCTCACTAAAGGAGGAAAAAAAAAAAAAAAAAAAAACGAACCATCAAGAAGGTGAAAAAAAAAAAAAAAAAAGGTAACTGACACTTGATTCCTTTTTATTGTTCTTTTCGCTTTTAATTCCTATTCCAGTAAGTTTATTTTTATTTCAAATAAGTTAAAACAGTATTTTTCATTGGTTCATTATTTTGAACATTTAGATCTGCGTAACATCTATTGGCATTTCTACCGAACAAGAAGAAATCTTTCGGTTATGCAATCAGAAAATCGTATGTAATTGCGGAGAACCTGAAAAGGTTACATCACTAGGGATTATATAAACCATTTCTTTGCGGGTAATAAATATTATACGCTGTATGTTTTCTTTATGGTTTGTTTAATGAGACGCCTTTTATTTCCATGAAGATCAACGAACTATTGTGAATTTGTACATGACAGGTATTTAAGGTATTTCAGGTAATTCTGGTGGTTAATTCTTTAAAAACATATTACATTCGAGAAAGAGAAATGGTTATAAACCTACAGCAGAAAATACCTTTTAATTCTTGTATTTCTCTAACTATATATCTATGTATATAACGACGTAAAGTTTAACTTTGAAGTAACAACTTTCTTTCTTGCTTCCCAGTAGCTGCTGTTAGTAAAAAGTGCAAAGTAAAAAAAAATAATCAAGATTAAATTACTAAATTTTTAAAGAAAGGAATTTAAAAGGGAAAATAGAGAACAAAATTTAAAAAAATTAAGAAGTATACAAAATTAGAAAGAGTTCATATTTAAATGGTCACCTAGAAGGGACCTTTTAAAATTTAATATGGTTTAGCAATAGCTTTTACCTAATGAAACCGGAGTCATTTCATAGGGCAGGTAATTCTTTTATGGAATGACATTACATATCAATAAACGAAACATTTTATAGGATATTAGACGAATATGATTCTAGGCTAAGGTGGGAAGGTACAGACTAACGCGGGACAGACTAACGCGGGACAGACTAACGCGGGACAGACTAACGCGGGACAGACTAACGCGGGACAGACTAACGCGGGACAGACTAACGCGGGACAGACTAACGCGGGACAGACTAACGCGGGACAGACTAACGCGGGACAGACTAACGCGGGACAGACTAACGCGGGACAGACTAACGCGGGACAGACTAACGCGGGACAGACTAACGCGGGACAGACTAACGCGGGACAGACTAACGCGGGACAGACTAACGCGGGACAGACTAACGCGGGACAGACTAACGCGGGACAGACTAACGCGGGACAGACTAACGCGGGACAGACTAACGCGGGACAGACTAACGCGGGACAGACTAACGCGGGACAGACTAACGCGGGACAGACTAACGCGGGACAGACTAACGCGGGACAGACTAACGCGGGACAGACTAACGCGGGACAGACTAACGCGGGACAGACTAACGCGGGACAGACTAACGCGGGACAGACTAACGCGGGACAGACTAACGCGGGACAGACTAACGCGGGACAGACTAACGCGGGACAGACTAACGCGGGACAGACTAACGCGGGACAGACTAACGCGGGACAGACTAACGCGGGACAGACTAACGCGGGACAGACTAACGCGGGACAGACTAACGCGGGACAGACTAACGCGGGACAGACTAACGCGGGACAGACTAACGCGGGACAGACTAACGCGGGACAGACTAACGCGGGACAGACTAACGCGGGACAGACTAACGCGGGACAGACTAACGCGGGACAGACTAACGCGGGACAGACTAACGCGGGACAGACTAACGCGGGACAGACTAACGCGGGACAGACTAACGCGGGACAGACTAACGCGGGACAGACTAACGCGGGACAGACTAACGCGGGACAGACTAACGCGGGACAGACTAACGCGGGACAGACTAACGCGGGACAGACTAACGCGGGACAGACTAACGCGGGACAGACTAACGCGGGACAGACTAACGCGGGACAGACTAACGCGGGACAGACTAACGCGGGACAGACTAACGCGGGACAGACTAACGCGGGACAGACTAACGCGGGACAGACTAACGCGGGACAGACTAACGCGGGACAGACTAACGCGGGACAGACTAACGCGGGACAGACTAACGCGGGACAGACTAACGCGGGACAGACTAACGCGGGACAGACTAACGCGGGACAGACTAACGCGGGACAGACTAACGCGGGACAGACTAACGCGGGACAGACTAACGCGGGACAGACTAACGCGGGACAGACTAACGCGGGACAGACTAACGCGGGACAGACTAACGCGGGACAGACTAACGCGGGACAGACTAACGCGGGACAGACTAACGCGGGACAGACTAACGCGGGAGAGACTAACGTGGGAGAGACTAACATGGGAAGACTTTATATTTAAAAGGGGAAAAATACGCAATTCTATAAAAATATTTATTTTTAATTAGATATAGCGTGAATTAAATGTATTTTTATTTAAATCAATCAAATTAAAATGTAAAATGATATTACTCTGAAGAATTACGATTATTGCTTTTAAGGAGTTTAGTTTGCTACAGACAAATTAAATATGAAAGAATATCATCATACGTTTTTCCAAAAGTAAAAACAGCTCTGTAGCAAAGGGCATAATATCTGGTGTTCGAGATGAATCATATTAATTACAATACAGTAAATTTTCAGTTATCAATGGGGTGTATTACAAAATAAATGTAATGTATATAACAATATAGAATGTGCATAATTACATAAATAACTTCATTCACCACTAGTGGTTTTTGTTAGTAAAAAGTACATAAATACAAAAAATAAAGTACTAAATTTTTAAAGGAAGGAATATAGAAAAGGAAAAGTAAAATTAAAGTAAATTTTTAAAAAAGTTAAAACAGCAAGACGGTTTTGTAACAAAGAGCATAAAAAAACATACTGTGTTTTAAAGAGTTAATATATTAACTATAGTAATAGCGAATTTTAACAATTATCAACGGGATATATAGCAAAATCAATGTATTTAAATTATATCCATTACATCCGTTGCTAAAATTAATTAAAGGTTTAAATTATTTACAAGTTTACTTTTTTAAAAAGTTTGTTAAGCAGTTATATGAAAAGGAAAAAGGTTATACCCCATCAAGTGAAAAGTCAGGAAACTAGTTATTTGCTAGGCCACATGGAATTAAGGTAATACTTTTACGTTTTGTGCGATTAGCAATATTCACCTTGTCACGTGAATGATAAATGGGATAGACGCATAACGCAGAGGCCCAAAATGTCAGAAAGATTTCATTAGAACCATCATTAAAGTCAAAATATTTAAGTAATAAATAAATGAAAATAAAAGAGGGACAGGCATGCGTTCGTAAGGAAAAATAACTTAAAATTACAGCTCAACCCTTTGTAGAGTTTACCAATTAAAAGTTCCCAAAAAAATGTATGAATAAAAAAATTTGAGAGGTTTCAGATTATAAATTATGTCCAAAGGAGCGTTTCTTAACGTTTTGTGTGTTACCTTTATTTATTAAACATCATGTTCTTCACACTTAAACCATAAAATTCAGTTCAACAACAGTATCGTAAAATAATTTTTAAAAATGAGTCTATCTTTAGAATTTCCGATACACAGTTCCGCGTGCTTTAGATAAAAATGTTTTTTCTTCACCGTAGAGTGTTGCCATTGCTCGCTTTTAAATCGTCTGAATTTGTTCATTAAAAATCATTTAAAGTTTTACAATATATGAAATAGATAATAAAACAAATTCCAAATTCGGGCTTCCGGGTGCGCATATTCGGGTGGAAACGTACGTTATTCAGAATTGGATGGCTCTAGTTACCGTTGTTTATTTTGTAGAAATATGCATACATTTATGCAGATTCTTCATTATTTAATTTCTTTAAATACAACACAGAGCTGCAAGACTTGATGGGAGCAGTTTGAAAAGTGATTCATACTTTTACTATTTCCCCCGCAAAATTGCAAAACGAAAACAATAGTCCTTCAGGGACAAAGCCCCTTTGGACTAAAAATAAAAATTATCACAAAAATTTCAAAATTAGATAATTCTGTCCGGTTACTAAGATACGAAGTTAAAAAAATATATATTTTATGAACACAGCAAAGCTACAGATTTTCATAAAATTTATTGAAATTTAAGAATTGAATATATTATTAATTTAAATGAATTAATATATATATATATATATATATATGAAGGAATTAATTACATATAAAATAAGGATTTTATTTATTAAAATAAAAGTTAAATAGAGATAAGTCTGTTATGCATTTATTACTTTTAAATTGCTCAATAAATTAAAAACAAAAACATTCATTAACCTTGAAAGACAATCATCTTATGCATTGTCGAATGGTTGCCCTTCAGGAATTCGTAATAGTGCGGGAAGATGAAGGTCTTTCGTTTTGAGCAATGGCAACACTTGCCGGGGAATAATTCTAAATTCTTTCTGTTCTCGTCTGTTTCCGTGGCATGATCACATCTACGGATTTCAGCATTTTGCAAGGTAAACGAAAATTTTCTTCGATACAATTTATAAAAAAATCTTCATAGCGTTTGATAAAAAGTTTCGAAGGATAAGAAAGGTAAACGCTTTGGAGAAAAGAATAATTTACAGTTTTTTTTTTTTTTCCAAAAGTTTAACAGAGCTGCATATCAATCAACAAAATCCAATAATCTGCCTTTCTCTAATATTCAAAAGAATTAAAAAAAAAAGAGAAAAAAGGAACAACTAAGGATTAATTTATTAAGGACATAATAAAGGATAAAACCAATTCAACTATTTGAAATAAAGAATAATAAAATTAATTTAACATAAATGTAACACTTAAAAATAACAAAGAAACTGAA
>KK115391.1:901830-912583 GCA_000611955.2 Stegodyphus mimosarum | reverse complement strand
AACAGAAGTGAAGCTGAAACTAAAAATAAGAACAAAAGACATGAACCTTTTTTTTATAACTGAGTCACAATAGGATGTAGATAAGAGGGCTCACCAGCGGCCGGGCGGTAAAGTCGCTGAGCACTGGTAGTTCAGTCCCCAAGGTTCGAATCCCGCGAAAGGACTAGCTACTTGACCGTTTTTGTGGTTTTACTCATGGATAACGTGTATACGAGCTAGTTTCCCTTAGAAAGTCCTCCACGAAGGCATCCTTCCCATTTAGCTTCGACAGCCAAAGATCTAGGTACGTGCACGAGAATCATATACATGGTGACCATAGAGCGCGCAGCATATAGACCGTCAGGCAGTGTTATATAAGGTGGCCGAAGATAAACCAAACAGGACATGGTTTATTTCATTTGCTTTGGGTTCGGTTTATTTTGGCCCATCTGATAGAACTCCACAATAGTTAAAATCACATAAGGATAATTACTGGTTTTTCAGAGAATTAACTTTTCTGCTTTCCTAGGAAGAATGTCGGATATTATTTGTTCAGCTTTTGTCTAACATGAATAATGCTCACTAATAAATAATGATCACTATAAAGAATTGTCGAAAAAATGATAAATGCCAAAATCGATTTGCTAAAAATCGAAGAAACGAAATGACAAGAAAGCCAAAGTAAACAGTGAATAAAAAAATTATATAATTTGCTTATAAATAATCATAAACAAACGAGAAAAACATTCTATCAAAATATTTATTTCTTTTATGATGCAATTAATAAGTTCTTCATTAATATTTTTTCTTAACATTTACCTCATTATAACTTTTTTTTCTGGAGAAATAAAAAGATGGTTAAAAGTCTCTATATTGCAGCTTTGATGAAATCTTCACAAACTCGATTTTAATTATGCACTGAAGCATAATTTAAGCAAAGAATAGCTATGTGCTCATAACAGAAGCTGAGTTTATATGCATAATTTTATTTTGAATATTATACGCATGCCTAAATAAATAACTTACGCAGTAGAAAGATTTACTATTTTCTCGAATAAAATACTAGCTATGTCACCTGTACAACTTGCTGCATCCTTTTATTTATGTCTTTAATTATTTCCCCGAGTTATCTTCAAAATCTTTACATCAGTATCAGATAACACCTTTACGCAGCGGAAAGCTTTGCCAAAATACATGCTTCTGGAGAAGAAAAATAACAGAATGCGTGGAGGGGAATAAAAAAACAGCGTCCTTTGAACCGTAAGTTATTTCTTTGCCCGAAACAAAAGACATGTCCAGCCAGAATGCCCTCGTTACTCTGTAGTCTGCCATGTTCTTTGACAACTGCGATCTCCGCAAACAAGAACAATCGGTGACTAGCTTCATCATTCCTCGGCTCATCCCATCGCCTTTTCCCCCCCCCCATTTCGGCCCCCGGGACACCAGTGGGGCTGTCGTCTTTTGCTTCGCAGCGGAACATAAATGGTGAGAATTAAAAGTATCCTGGACCGTAAATTATACGTGCATGGCTTTTCGTCTCACTGATTTGCTGTCCCGGGGGTTTTATGCTTTGCGATTCAAGGTGGTAAATTGCAGTTTTGCTCTAATAAAATATTCTAAAACTGCATCCATAGCAACGAGGCGACAATAATTTAAAGCACTTAAATCAAAGAACAAGGGCATATGATGAAGAAAGGACAATCCATAGTGAAAGTACTTTGATTACGATCAGGAAAGGCATAACCAAATATGCTTATTATTTCCAAAGTGAGAAATCAGTTAAATAATAAACTACCGGCTTTAATCTTTAGTCATTTACATAGTAACCATTGTTTACATTCATCTGTAAGGTAGCAGACAACTCAATAAATCTTTTTTCTTTAACTCATGGCAGCGATAATAACCAGCAGACTCAAAATCAACAGAAAAGAAATTGCAGTCTGTGGTATTTTCAAGCCAAAAAGGATACCACTCAAATTTTACAGGTTTGTTAAGAGAATCGGAATCAACCCAAATGGCATAAGGCGTACACTAATTATAGGAACTGCCAAAACGGTTGGGACAGTAATTACAGAAATTGCACTGATACTCATCTCACTACAAAGGATATCTATTCCTGCTCAGTGATACTGGTACAGCTTTAGAACACTGACGGGCTTCCTAAAAAAAATGATGTAAACACACCACATGACTTCTTTATACGGTCTATTTAAATATGCACTTCATTTAAACTTATTTCCTCGAATTTCACTACAGATATATCTCTCATTCAATTAATTTACTTCTCACTCCGCGGCGAGACAAATATACAAAAAAGCTCAAAACATCTTCACTAAAAATTGTAAAATACAGAATTTTTTTTTACAATTAAAATAAAAGTTTCTACGCAAAAAGAAGCAATTTGGCCAAAGGGCACGAAGACCAAATTTTTGGTGCACAAAGTTGGAAGCTAACTTTCCACTCCACAGGGCAAAAAGATGCTGCTGGTGCACCAACTGACTAATTCACTAAATGTAAATAAATGGTGGCTTCGTTAGGGATAGCGCCACTTTTAAATTTTCGATAATTCTAACTAGATTAACTAAAGGCATAAAAATATTAACCGAAACATAAGAACAAAATTCTGTGGCCGAATGCAACGAGAAAGTAATGTGTTTAACTACATGTTACAGCAGCCCCATGTAAACAGATGGATAATATTATACAGATAAGATGTCATGGAAAAACATAGTTCAGATGGATTCGAGAGTGGTCAAAATAGGTATTTTCGTTGAAATACGATGCCCGAAGTTTTTCGCCATTACACCATTTCCTTTACTTCACACAAGGAAGTAAGAAGCAACTCCGTAAATACACTTAAATTAAAATTGCTAAGGTATTATCGACAAATCATGATAGTAGAATTTTCAGGATACTCGAAATTATTCAATCGACTGCTTACATATTGATGACATATACGAGAACCGTGTTATTGCTTTTGGATTTTGGACAAGAAAAGAAAAATTCTGTTAAAATTGTTGCTATTCAACGAAACAAAGTCTTTAATTTATTCCTAAAAGGTAATATTGATTATCAATTTAATAAAGTTAGACATTTAAATATAATGCACATTCTTTAAAGACATTTTAATACCTCTATTAGCAATAAGTTTTATTAACATCAATACCAATAATAATTTTTAAAAAGAGTAACAATGATGAGACAGGAAATTAAAATCTTAGGTTAGTTACATATTATAACAATTAGCGTATTTATTATTGAATTTCTTTACGCATTTTATGCCGGCATTTGAATTTAAAATCTGAAACTTAAAAAGTTTTAAACAGTTAAATTTCGATCAATTATTATTCAGGACTAGCTATAATTTCAGTTTGTACAGTGTTAATAAAAAACATGTCTGACAACATACATTAATATGCTTCAGTTACAGAACACCTGTTTTAAACACCTACCTGCGGAATATTGTCTACACTTAAAAATAAAATTTATTGATAAGGATAAAAGTTTCTAGCAATATACGGAATGAATGTTATCTGTGAATGATCTGGTATTTAAGAAGAGAAAAAATTTTTGCTTTAATGGAACATATTACGTAAATTAGTTTTATGTAAAATGTCCCATTCCTCTATTATCGATTGACACCCCTTCTTCAAAGGAAAAAAAGGTGCTCTTGCCTCTTGATGAAGAGATCTTATGGAAGTAGCCGTCGAAATATTTTTTATTTTATTTGGTTTAAATTTATAACCAGTGGCAATTTCCTCTGAACAATGATCTTAACTATGGTCAGCATTTTAAACCAAATAAATAAATAAGTGCACATAATTTGAATTTTAACACTATGCAATCCGAACACTTACTATTGAAGTGTCACCTAAACCATCAAAGTAAAAATTTCTGTTTATATCAGGCAATCAGATCAGTTCTGTTCGATTGTCTGTCACAGTTCCAATAACTCTAGATTATTTTTCACGAGATCTGAAAACTGCAGCTTTTTTTATCAATGTAACTTCACCAGCTCTCATTTTGTAAATTATTAATGCTAATACTGTTGTCCTTCACTTGCTTCTGCTTGCATGTGAACCTGCTGCTTGTGAATCAACTCTTTCTTGCAGTTTGCTATTTTTACAGATGAGTCAACTTGTACTCTGAAATTTGTAATAAAAAGTGTTCCTTAAAAACAAGAAAGTCGTCGAAAACATTAATATTTCTGTGATTATCGTATCACAATTTGTGATCGGTTCCCTCAGTCAAGCGAACAAGCGAGAGAGAGAGAATTGGGAACTAACGCGCTCAGCAACCCGGCATCACTGATGGCGCTAATTCCGACGCCATGCGCGCTAGAAAAAGAACAAAAACAACTCCTTTCGGAGCGCAAACTATAAAAGTAAAAAAGAACCAAATAATAATAGTGAACATAAAAAAGCCGGGCATCGAAAATTGAAGAGGGCGATCACTTCTCACGTACCTCCACAACGCGCCTAAGCCCGGCTGGGCCTAAGTAGCATAATGAGAGCGGGTAAAGACCAGGGTTGGTATGGCAACGATTTTTAAAAGTGTGAACCGGGCTTCTGTGTGTGTTGGCAGCAGCAAAGTATCACGGGTCATGTGCCTAGGAGCCATGTCCTCGTTATAGCGGGATTGGGAAGGGGAAAAAATAATGATACTAAAAAAAAGAACTACAAAGGAAAAGCGTTGGGGGGAGGTGTAGCCTATAAACGCTTGGGCGAGCTAGTTTTCACGAAAGTGGAAGGAGGACAGAACACAGCCCCCCTAGTTTTCTCCCGAAAAAAAAGGATAAAAAAGAGAGAAAAAGACAAGTCACAAAAATCCTTTTCTTCGGCTGTTTGTTCTGTCTAGATAACGATGCTGCAATTACCGATAGATTTTTTGGGGCGTCGAGCCATTGTTAGTGAGTCCACTGTTAAAGGGAGGTGCTGTCGTGATCACTTGCAGGCGAGATATTCTTCGATCAAGAAGTTCTTAACGTCGCCATTGATAGTGCTGAGAGGTATTAAGTTTCTGAGTTCTGTTAAGGAAAGATTCACAGACTAAGCATAAACACTGACGATGGTTAATAAATACGGACACTAAATTAATAACAACTACCATTATATAAATATACAAATTTTAAAATTATTTTTGATATATAATTTCCCCATTTTGAGCGGAAAGAAATTTATGCAAGATTTAATTACTGCTTGGCGGTCCAAACCAATCGAATTAATCGCTGTATGAAGCTCTAACAAGGAGAGGAAAATCGGAGTATCTCTGTTTCAATTACTTTATGTTCTCTCCCCCACCCTCAGAGAAAATATAGACCAACCAATAATGAAAAGGATTCTCAATAAAAAATGTTTATTTTATAAAATTTTAGAATGAGCTCCTTTACATAATTTTAACATTTGATACATTATTCCGGTCCTTTCACGTCGGTTTCCATTGTCATTTGGTATCTTTGAAATTGCATGTAGTACCTATACGTTTGATCTTTTTGACAATTTCTTTTTTCTTTCTTTGTAATAATTAACTAAGATACGGTGTTCTATCGATCTCGACTACCTTACTTACAGTGGCACAAACATTTGAGGATACACCTTACTTTTACTTGATAAATTCAACTTTCAATCGAAATAACACATTAACTAGAAGTGCAAACGTACTTTTATTCTTAGACATAACAAAAGGTTTAATTAACAGTAAAAATAAAGAAAAATCAAAGACAAAATTCTAAAATAAAAATTTTCAGAGGCATTTCAAATAAACATAAACAGATTTTTACCTCAAAAAATTGAGGATACACCAATGAAATTTTTGTTTAACTACCACTAGATTTTTTTCTGCTTGCTACTATCATAATCTCAGTTTGGGCAATTTTATCTTAAACTTTTTCGACTGATATTTTGTCTTTTGAAGTTGGCTATGTGAATTTAAAGTCGCAATGTAAAATGGCTTCTCGGAGAGAGACCAGTATTGATGTAAGAAAATTTATATTAAGGTTATTTAAGAAAGGAAAATATTATCGTGAAATAGCTGAAATTGTCGGTAGAAGCCACTCGTGTGTACAGAAAATCATTGGAAGATTTAAAAGCGATGGATTAATTGAAAATAAAAGTGGAAGAGGAAGGAAAATATTCTGAATGATGTAGCCAAAAGGAAAATTTTGAAAAATATCAAGATTGATCCTAAACTAAGTGCAGTCAAATTAGCTGCAGAAACTTCTCGAATAATATTGCACAAGTGTAAATGCTGAAACTGTGAGAAATTTGATTAGACATGCTGGATATAGCAGTCGAGTAGCTAGAAAGAAACCATTTATAAGCTTACAAAATCAGAAAAGCGTTTGGAGTTTGCAAAAACTCATCAGTTGAAGACAGATAACTTTTGGAAGAAAGTTATATTTAGCGATGAAAGTAAATTCAACATTTTTGGAAGTGATAGTCGTCGCACCGTTTGGAGAAGGCCGAACACCGCTTTGGATCCAAAAAATTTACGTCCTACAGTTAAACATGGTAGTGGCTCCGTCATGGTTTGGGGTTGTATGGCTTCAAATGGGGTAGGAAATTTAGTTTTTATAGATGGCATAATGGATCATAAACTTTATATATATATACTCCAAAACAATCTTAAAGTGCAAAAAAATTGGGTTTAGATGGAAATTTTATATTCCAGCACGACAACAACCCCAAACACACGGCGCATAATGTCAAAATGTGGTGTCTTTTTCATTGTAAACAGCAACTGAAAACACCACCACAATTCCCTGACATCAATGTCATAGAAAATTTGTGAGCCACACTCGAAACAGCCGTCCAAAAACACCAATTAGGAACAAAGACCATTTAAAGCAAGTGTTACAAGAAGAATAGGATAAAATATCTCCAGATACCACCAAAAAATTGGTCGAATCGGTACCAAGACGTTTGGAGGACATTATAAAAGCCAAAGGATGTGCAATCAAATATTGACAGTGTCTTTGTATGTGATATATCACAAAAATTTCATTAGTATATCCTTAATTTTAACACCTGCGCGCGCAGACAAGCTTTTACATCGTTTAACTTATCGTTATGAAACTTTCAACATTTAATATTTATACCACGACAATCATTTTAAGCTATAAAACCTATTATATAGTTCAAGTTTCAACAGATAAGCTATATTTTACAGCCTATAACCTTTTCTAATATATCAAAAATATTTCTTGAAAATTTCATGATGATCGGTTAAGTAATTAAGGCCTGAAAGCGTAACAAACAAACGAACTCACATTTGCATTTATAATATTAGTTACGATTAGGAAGTAGCTTAATTAGCCCAACAAAACTATGAATCTAATTATTACTAGCATGTAAATAAATAGCATACATTACGTGCTAAATTATGAGATAAGTCAAAGCGTTGCAACTTCGGGATTCCAAAGCGGCAATCGAATTGCAAACTTGCTTTTTGAACAAAGGTTGAAATGTTAGCGTAGCTAAAGACTTTAAAATAAAAGAATCTAATAGAAATCTTCGGAAATAACATTTCACATTCTCTAGTGCTTAATCTAATATAAATCCAATATTTCTAATATATAGCTTTTTCCTGAGTTAACATTTTATTACTAATAAGCATTAAATTTACTTAGTAATTAATAATTTGAACAGGCGTTAAGTAACTCTGGTCAATGATTTACTTGTTCATAAATAATAGAGTATTAAATTTTTACTTTTATTTTTAATGTTTACTTATTTAAGTTGATGAAAAATTGTAACTTAATCTTTCGTTTCAAAAAGTTCGAAAATTTCTGAGGTTTAAAAGTTCTAAAATTAAAAACTTCTAAAAAAGGTTTCTTACCTTTTTTCCCTCCAAAGAATCGAAATTCCGGAAGAAGATTAATAAGTAGAAAATCATCAAACGGTACTTGAAGGCAAATTTCAGTAGAAAACACTTATTTTCACAATTCCTACAATGAACACGAAAATCAACGTAGCTACAAAAAATACAGCACATCTACATCAAATCGCAGACGATACTAAAAGAATTACAACCGATGCCAAATGTCTTATTTTAAAACTGCACTACTGTTAAAAATAAAATTTATATTCTTTCTTTGTGTGTTGAGGCTATTTTCAACATAAATTCCTTTAATTATAAAGTTTGTTAATAGATTTGTTAGACGTATCTTTCGCCAGTTATACATACAAGCGCTCATTCCTCAATGTTTCTAAAATTCTACGCGTTTGGTACTTCGCTAATTAATATATTTATAGTATCAAGATGTATCATTTTGGCAAAAGCGTAAACTTGTAAAAATTTTACATGAATTTAAAGGACCCAAATTTATTTTTGTTTACTTCGATTCTAAATTCCGTTTCCATTACATTCAGTATCGATGCAATAAAAATTATATCTAAAAAACTTCAGAATTCAAAGTTCAACTCTGATATTCAACATTAACACTCTTCTCCCGTAGTTTTTTTACAAGCAACTTAAATCTCTAGAATGTCTGTCAGAAATTTGGAAAGGATGTGATAACAAATCCACTTGTCTACGAAGCAATCAGCACAACATGTCACATTTCACACATTAGAGACAGCGCCAAAGATAGCAACGGTTGACTCAGAGCGCAGCTGCTCTCTAGCTATATGTTTATGACATTTTAGCTATACTTTTTTTTTCTTTCAGTTCCACATCATTTTGCTGCGAGACATTCGTCACTGGCTGAGACGCGCTTGATAAAGGTCCATTAATGTTAACGTACATACTTTCGGTGTTGCTTCTCGAATAATGATTTTGTTTTACTTGAATCGAGTTTTATTGGATCTGAATGCCAAGCTCGAAGAATTTTCAAAATTCACATCAGCATACATAACCAGAGCTTAATAGCCTCTTCAAGTTTTAAAAAATAATTTTTTTTTCTAAACTATTCACTTTTCAATAATTTCATGAAATTTAAAAATAAAATATTCAAAGTGATTAATGGAATAGCCACGAGCCCAGATTATTCCCTTTCAGTTTGCAGTACTTTCATTTTTGTTCAAAAATTCATGTGAAATAGGGAAGAAACTGAAAATTTTAAGTTTACTTATAGTTACATTGGTGACAAAATAACTCAATAATTTGGTTGTATCGAAAAGGCTCATATTTACCAAAAATGTTTAAAATTTGATAAAACAAATATCAGGAATAACGAAGTCGATTATCTTTGCATTAAAGTTCTAGAGTGTAAAAAAAAAAATATGCCTTTTGGCAAAAGAATCCTGTTTAACTTTATACCAATAAACTTATTGACTGGAATTACAATACCTCTAAAAGAGTAATTATCAACATAATAATTAATCAAATTTTAAGAATTAAAAATATTTGCTCCGAAACTGCAGATATTCAACTTGCCAAAGTTACACTTACAAATAAAAAAATACTCTTCATTTTTTTTTGTACTTACGTATTAATGTAACCATCTTGGCGAGATTTAACGATTTCTTACAGATAAAAAAAGTAAAAGTTACTTATTGGGTGCAACAGCGTGATTTTCACTCACTTTTTTGGAAAGATTCCCAGACTGTCAATATTTGTCGCAAACATGATTATCTAGCAACTTAGAGTTTAGTTCCTCATGAAATAAACCAAAATAGCACACAATAAACCAACGTCTGATAAACTGTTCGTAAAACAAAATAAATTCAGCAATCGAAAAGTAGATTTTTTTTATATTATCATTAATAAATCAGTTTAATTCGATTCAATTAATATATCAAAACACTCAAGTTTTACTTCCGTTAAGGAAGTCTTTCTGTAAAACAGTTCGTATTTCTATCAGACGGCTAGCACAACACGAAAGTTCCACGTGCAAAACTCTTCACCTTTTGGGAGCTGAATAAAACTGAATAGAAAACTGTTAGATTTTCTTAGTTTTTGTTGTCTTTCGTTGCTTAAAGCTTTGTTAGAAATTTATGTAAAGAATGCAGATTTTGGCAACATAAATGGCATGAAGTCTTTTCGTACAGTTAAAATATCATCAAAAGCAAAAGTTTCTATAAACGTGTAAAACTGGCCAGCTTCCAACATAATTAAGAAACAAGCGTGTTTCTGACAGCTTAACTTGATATGAACCACTTATAATATTAGTTTTCCTTGAAAGGTATACTGCCAGCTTAATGGCAATCAAAACTCTAAAAATCTGCTCCGGAAAGTGGCATTTCTTGACGAAAGAAACCCCCTGAGTACACCAATTTCCCTTTCTTTCTCGATTCAACCCTGAAACTAACATTAAAAGAGATTCTACTTAGATCACTGAAGACCTTTGATTGTTTTCTGATGCTCCAACCTAAGTAGAAAACAAAAAAGTAAAGAAAATTTTTAAAAAAAAAGTAATAAAAGCAGAGGAAGTGGATTCTAAAGCGATTCAGATAATGAAAATAACGAAGAGTAAGAAAAAAAATTTTTTCCCCATTTCGCTACTCCGAAAGTGAAATCATTCACTTTGCTCCAAAAAAGAGAATTTCGAAATGAAAATCGGGAGTACGCCAAATGATTCTGGAACGCCTCTTTGCCTTTAAAACTGATTAAAATCCAAGAAGAGGGGTGGCGAAATGGGAGCTGGGAGAGGAGAAGGCATTAAAAAAAAGGCAAAAAGAGGTAATATGAGAGGAAAAGTTTCCTTAATTCTTTTCTTTATTCCGCATTTTTGCCGGAAAATAACTTGTTAAATTGAGTGGCTGCATATGATTAAAGGCACACGTTTACTCTTTGAGTCTGCATTTTATGAAGTGTCTTTAAATTAGGAAAGAGT
>KK115391.1:889465-901808 GCA_000611955.2 Stegodyphus mimosarum | reverse complement strand
GAGTGAAAAATAGCAGCAAAGTTGAAACTGGATCGTTAAGATGTGCTCCATTCCCTTTTTTCCTCTAACTTTAGATGAGGGGAGAGGCATATTTATTTATTTTTCTTTTCTCTTCTGCCATTGTCATGTGCGCAAAAGTTGAAAAGGGAAGGCAAGGGGAAGTTTTGTCGATTTTTAAATGAGGAATTCGGAGGTAATTTCTTCTTTGACGATCGATTTTTGAGGAGCGAGCAACTTTGGCTTCAGTTGAGTTAATTAAAATAACAGAGGCAAGTTTCTTTTTTCGTGAATTACGTACAGACAAGAATTTTTCCTTTGTTTTTAAATTAAGTATTTATATATATATATCCATTATTTTACTGCATACAGTGAATGGTATAAATCTGTCTTTGTTTGCATCTGATATTAAAGTAAACCAGTCATTAATATTAAAATGTCCGCAGATAAAGATGGTGATAAAATATAAGATATAACAGTTTTCAATTATATTAATTTTTAGCAACCTTTCGCGGTATGAAAGTTGGGTTACAAGTATGAAAAATGCTCGTGGTTTTCCATAACCAGATCGACGGGGTGTTGATTTGGAATCACGCATTTACTCTTAAAATTTTATACCTGTGTTGCTACCCAAGACAAAAAAGAAAAAAAAAAAGTCTGATGTGTACACCATATAACTTCCTTGTGCGGAATATTAAATTATTCGCATTTTGTATTTCATTTAAACTTATTGAATTGAATTAAATCTACTGCATTGATAGCGCATAAATCACAACAGAATAAATGCATTCTTTACCACAACGACACTCTGGCGCTAACTTCACTTAACAGTGTTACATCTCATTGATTTTATAACACATCAAGAATGCAAAAAATTATGTATATCATCTGGAGAATTACCTAATCGTTGCCACATGCTCCACTCAAATACTATAATAAATCTAAAACGATGTGTAAAGTAACTTAAACAAAAAATGAGAAACAGTTTTTCGCGGACAATTCAGTATTTCTCACTTCGCAACAAGGCTCAAAATACATACATAAAATACATAAAATACATAAACACTCAAAATAGCTATAGAAAAATTACGAAGTAAATCTTAAACATTTTATTTCCTGGAATAAATTCAGGAGTGGATTAAGCATGATTTAATTCGCAATAATAAAAAGAAGGCGTTAGATTTGTTGTTGCGAAGCTTAGTTTTCTCTAGAATGGCAGCAAATCCAATATTCTCCTAGGTTTCAAATGTAAACAAAAATCTGCCATAAGAAAAATGATTAGGCTTAGCCGCGCTAAAACAACTTTTAAATGGTTGATAATTCTATAAATCTTGCATGCAGATTTACTAAACGCATAAAAACTTTAACCGGAAGATAAGAACAGCATAATTCAATCATTTTTAAATCAAAAAAAAATGCACAATTTACCAACATATAAGAATAAAAAAACTGAGCTCACTGAGCCGAATAACAGAATGGATATATATATATATATATATATAAATTGAGATGATTTCGATTAGCATTAAATGATTTGATAGATATCATTAAATTATTTCACGCGTTTTTTGTCTCAATTGGTCGTTTGTTGAAACGCGTGGGGGTGATATTTCAATGAAAGTAGCAGAGCACTTTTCCTCTGAATATACTGCTATGTAGCTCTCAATCGAATATTGCCATTTTGATCTTTATGTACCTCTCCCATTTTTCTTGCAACTTCTGCTTTTCTCAATTTTTAAAAAAATTTCAATTTTTGGTCTCATATATTATTTTTCTTTTTAGTAATGTTTTATTGTTAATAATGATGTTTTGATTATGCTTGATATGTAACCTTTGGTACTGCCGTGCTTTTACGAATAGGATTTAGTAGGTTTCGGGTGTGGTGTAGCTTCTGCATTCTTGCTTGTTAATTATAGTGTAATAAAAAATTTGCAGCTAGATGCGCAGGTTTTAAAACCTTGAAATACTATCGTTCAAGTTTTAACTTTCTAAAGAAACTTATATATATATATACACACACAAATTTATATACTTTTGGCGCGGCTGATTGCAACCGAAATAGGAGGTGCACATATATATGTTATAGGAGTCCTATATACAAAATTTCAACGTTCTGAGGCTACTCGTTTTTGAGTTACGCGAGATATATACATACCTACGTACTCACAGACGCCACAAAACTCTCTTCAGAATCCATTTTAAATCAGTTTTATAATTTTTTTGGGGAAAAAGAGGCCTTTGTCCTGTCCTTACGTTTAGATATTACGCAAAATCATTAAATTGCATTTGATGGCGGTCAAAATGGATATTTTCTTTCAAATATGATACCCGAAATTTTTGCGATTACAATACTTCCTGTTTACTTCGTACAAGGAAGTAAAAACTGAGATTGAAATATTAATAAGAAAGTTGAATCTATGTAAATAGAAAACGACAAACGGTAAGTTATTTGCTTATGAAAAATGATCCTCGAAGCTATTTTTTCATAGATCGAAATAGAAGACAAGTAGAAAGTATATGGTTATGAAAAGTGATCGCTAAGCTACTTTTTCATTGATCAAAATTTTATCCACAGCAAACGGTTATATATATATATATATATATACACCATACCGTCCCATTCTGGTTCATAGTTATGTCTAGTATTAATATTCAATGCTTAAACTAGCTGACAGTGAGCATTTTTCTTACAAAAGAGAGAAAGACATAATTAGGCGCATTTTTCTGCGTTTTGATATCTCTCTCCACTAACATAAAGACCGTAGCAATAAACTAGGATCGTCAAAATGCTTTCAAAAACCATTTCGCCAACTCGTCAACAGGATGACATGGTTGCATAGCTCCAATAAGTAAGTTTTTCCAATTAAATGGGGACGAAGTGAAGCCTCGATGGTATGCGACACATGTTCCAAATCTTTCCCCAACCTGCACGTCATCGTATATCCCCCATATCGTGAGACAATGCGGCCTATCATGCACTGCCACCTGTCCCAGTAGGCCGTAAGGTGTCTTTTGAGATGCGCCGATCATTGTTTTCGAACGGGCGCCGGCTTCTGAAGGTTTCGGCCACCCCTAAGGAGATCAAGAGATAAAAAAATACCTTTTTATTTTTTTTTCCGAAAGAAGAGAATCTTCCCTTGTTAAAAGTAGAGGAAGAATCATTTTTAAGGATTACTAGGTGAACTTTGTTCGGTATTTCAACAAGGTATTCCTTTGCTTTGGAGCATACGTAATTTGCTGTGTTGTTTTTCCGATACTAAAGTCACAAAAAGCATTACTATAGTGCATATTGGGAAACGTTTCTTAAAATTTTCAGATTGTGATAACATTTTCAAAATTTTAAATAAATTTTAGAGAAAAAATTTTCTCTGAATTCTAACTTTTCATTAAAATTGTGGATGTTTTAGAAAAGGAAAGTTGCCACGCTTTCTGATCTTATTTTCTTTTGTAAATTACTGTCATTTTCTATTTACTAGTGAATATTTAAATTTCTTTCATTTCAAGGAATAATGGTATAGACAATATTTCTGTCAATATGTTATTACAATGAATAAATGGTAATTTCGGGAATTGGCTGTTTCACTTTAATAATTGATTCAGTTCCAATTCCTGAGCTAAGCTTCTTTTTCCGAACGTTCTTTCATTGATTATATCAGTTGCTGCATAACACTCAAAAATATGTTTCTGCATTTTTTTTCTGCAGTTTGCATTTTATGTATTAGTTTAAATTCCAAATGATATGTCTGGTGATTACTTATTTGCCTGTGCATATTTTTACAAGATAATTATATTAATTTTGCTTATATCCCTTAATATGTATTTCATCTATGTTAATACTAGCTATATAATAAGTGTACAATTTAAAAGAATTATAAAATATTAAGCTTTAAAATTTATTATTTGCATTAATCCACTACTTGTGCCTAGTAAAATGTCAGATGTTTGTGCCTAAAGCTAATTTTGAAATTAGTGCTTAACTGAAACGGAACATAATTTTAAAGATAAAATAAAAATACAACAGCAACCTCTGAACTAAAAAGTATTATTTTTGTAGGAAATCCAAAGCAAGAAATTTAACTGCTGTATTACGATATAACAATTCAGAATTTAATTGCGAATTAGTCTCATTCCAAGGAGCTTTCGTCATTAATGTTAATTTAGTAATTATTATAATCGGGAGTTTTAGTTCATTTATCCTTTTTTCCCCTGTTCGAACCAAATACTAAACTATGAAACAAAAGAGATCACTAAAGCAGTCTAACTTTGTATAAGTAGAGGTTATCTGATGTAGAGAAAGATCAGCTAATGCTTGCCTCCATGATAATTTTTCCAGCTACGTTTTCAGATACAACAAATCCACACTCAAAAAACATTGGTATAGCCGACCATCGGAAGTTATTGGTCTTATTAAAAAACTAAAGCTCAGGAATGGATCGAATAACGAATAAAATGGTGAATGTTTCCTATAAAACTGGTTTTGAAAAGGATTAATAGCTTCAGCTTACAATATTTTCCTGTGGTGTGGAAGACTGTCACTATTACACTTAACCTAAAACCTACGACAGTCACTATTTACACTATTACAAAAGTGGAACGTATTTCTCTAAAACCTAATCAGTCAGCCACGGCTCCGAAATCCTGTCATTCGTTAAGTTTGCTCCCATGCCTGATTGAAGCTATTATACTGACCAGAATCCAAGAATACTTGGATAAAAATAGTATTATTATTCCTCATCAGTTTGGATTCAGATGAAATATAACGACTTCTAACCAACTGTATAGGGTAGTTTACAAGGTAGTGGACAAATAGACCATCTGGTTTCGAAAACCCGTAAGCGTGTAAACATTCTCAACATTCATTCTAGCTGTTAAAGACTGGAGAGCTGATGCAAACACTCTTAGAACCACATATATTTGGTTAATAAGACCTATTCTAGACTATAGCTATCCAATTTGTTCCCGCGCATCTGAAACCAAGCTTCAGAAATTACAACGTCTATAAGCGAGTGCCGTGTGAATTATTCTCGAACTCAAATATAGCTGCCCTTCTGGTACAAACCCATTCGAGACCAACTTACAGCCACTGCATATTATAAGAAGATCCAATTTAGTTAAATACTTCAATGAAATACACAACTACGGTCCCCAACATAGTACTTCCTTGTATCTGCACACTTGGAACAACAATCAAAGACTCAAGAAATACAACCTTTTTAGCTTGGCAGAGATTCAGAACCTGATCTCTTGGGAAATTGCACCTCAATCTCTAAGATCCTGCAATGATTCCTCAGCGGGACTGCTAAGTTTTCTTCTACTTTGATTTGAAATCCACTGCAAACAAGCAAACTCACAATGAAGCTCATTTTAGCAGCTGACTCAAAATTATTAGTTGCTTTGCTAAATATGCAGTGCAGGTCTATACTGACGGTAGTCTTACAGAAGATTGTACTGGCAGCGGTATTTTTATTAAAACCCTCCCCCACCTTGAGATCACAATAAAGCAGCGCAACCTGACATTTGCTCTGTCTTCAGGAGCGAGTTAATTGGGATTAATCCTATCATGTCTTACGATTGTGATTTTGGGGAACTATGGATTTTATCGGATAGCCGCAATGCACTACAACAGTTTAGTGGCTGGTCCTCCGCAAATGATGAAACCAGCGTATCTATTCTGCTCAAACTGAGGAAGATCTCTCAGACCCAAGACGTCCACCTCCAGTGGATCCCATCACATGTTAACATTGTTGGTAAGGAGGTTGCCGATTGACTGGCCAAAGAGGTTAATGAGAATGAAACGGCCACTGGCTCTTCGCTTACTTATCAAGAACTATACTCAAATGAAAGATCTAAACTCAGTTTAATATGGCTTATTCCCCCTACTCGCCACTGATACACAAGAACGTCCCCTGGCTGATTGTTGGAAATCAAATATGACCGTGGCTCCCAGACTGCTCTGGCTAGACTAACCAGTGGCCACCTTAAATATCTTTCCTTTCATTAGGGGCAGAAAAATCCACTCCACATGTAAAAATTGCTGAAACCATCCAACTTCACCCGCCAAAAATACATAAAATCTCAAAATATCTTTATTCAAAATTGAAAGATGCAGAAAAACGTAAAACACCAAATACAGTTAAAACAATTAAAAAAATTTTAATTAAAAAACAGCTTTTACATAAAAACAAGCAATTCGGCTAGCAGGCATGAAAACAGATTTTTCCGCCCACTCTGTAAAAAGACACTGAAGGTGTAGAAACACCTCACTTTCAGTGTTCACTATTCTGCTAAGTTTCAAATGTAAAAAAAAATATGGCTGCTATAGTGAAAAAAATTAAGCTTAGCCGCACTCCCACTTTTCCAAGAAAGACACCGGTAGGTCTATTCAGACGTCTGATTGGACATGAATATTTGGGGGCCTACCTCTACAGAACTGGAGTGGAGGATTCCCCAAACTGATTTGTGAGATTCCAATCATCCACCAGCCTATCATTTTTTGAACACTTAAATAATTGTATTGCACTTCCTCGGTATGAGGACATTGTTGAAAAGCACTGGAGAGCCCGTGACCTAAAGCTCAAGTGTTCGCATTTGTAAAATAAATTTTTATTTCCAGGTAGTTCAAGAACTGAAACCCAAACCAGAGGCACTTGCGGTAAATGTGGATATCATTACTGTGAATAACTGAATTAGTAAAGAATTTGAGAGAATCTTTAACAAGATTTGGCGCAGCTTATTTCTATGAAACGTTCAAAAATAATTTCAGACGTTTGTTTCGCCTTCTCTTTGTAAAAGGTACTGGCTAGCTGCGAGAAAGGCAATTTGAAAATAATATTCTGAGCAGCCTAATTATGATTCTCTATTTTATCAGTCAGCTTAAATAGAGAATACGAAGCAGATATATTCTAAACAAACGATATAACTCTGATTAAAAAAGATATGCTCACTTTGCTTATTAGCAAACTATAATTCTTTTAACCTTTTACGTTCAAACTAAGTTTATACATAGGTATCGTTCTAATCAGAATTAATTTCCGTTGAACGAATAGTAGTATATAGCATGCAATACTATGAAGTTTGTCGAATTAACGTAATATAAGATTGGTATGGTTCTTTTCCCCGACGGCTGAGATTAGACAAACGACATCAAAAAGTTGATATACCAATAACAACACGTTTAGGAATAAAAATGAAAATAATATTGTTAAAAATAGACACCCTCCTGTTCGAAAACGCGGTAGCAATTTTATGCTTTTAGAGCAAAAGTTACTGAAAAAGGTATAAATAAATATATAATTAAGAATATTCTGGATAAAGCCATGATTTTGCAATATGATCTATATCCTAGGTGCATATTCATTTTTGAGGTGACTTTGCTTTCCTATGCGATTTCTTAATTTCTTCAAACTTTTATAGTTGCATTTTGGTATCAACTTTTTTAAATGGAAAATCCTGGGCTTACAAGAAAGCATTTTTAATGTATGACATTATAAAAATAATTGATAGTAATTGTATGAATGGTATAGAAGACTAAAGCTCAGGAAAGGATCGAATAACGAATGAAATGGTGAATGTTTCCTATAAAACTGGTTTTGAAAAGGATTAATAGCTTCAGCTTACAATATTTTCCTGTGGTGTGGAAGACTGCCACTATTACACTTAAACCTAAGATAGTCACTATTTACACTATTACAAAAGTGGAACGTATTTCTCTAAAATCTAATAAGTCAGCCACGGCTCCGGAATCCTGCCATTCGTTAAGTTTGCTCCCATGCCTGATTGAAGCTATTATACTGACCAGAATCCAAGAATACTTGGATGAAAATAGTATTATTCCTCATCAGTTTGGATTCAGATAAAATATATTGACTTTGGCCGACTGCAACCAAAATGCGGGGTGCACATGTACATGGTTATAGGAGTCCTATATACAAAATTTCAACGTTCTGAGGCTACTCGTTTTTGAGTTATGCGAGATACATACGTACGTACGCAGTGACGCCACGAAAACATCTTTTCAGAATGCATTATAAATCAGTTTTATATATATATTTTTTTTTGGAAAAAGAGTCCTTTATTCTTTTATTGCGTAGGACTGCCATTCAAAAATATCGTTAAATTGCATTCGATAGCGGTCAAAATAGATATTTTCGTTGAAATATGATACCTGAAATTTTTCGCGATTATAATACTTCCTTTTTACTTCGCCCAAGGAAGTAAAAAAGGAACTCGGTGAAAGAAAAATTGGGTTAGATGCAAAAATATTTACCAGAAGTGAAATCTGAATGGTCCGCATGTAATCTAGACCTCACTTCTTCTGATTATTTCATGCTGGATGAAATTAAAAGTACTTCATTCACGTGAGGTATTAATGAAGTGAAAGCTATAAATTCCGATATGCTAGAACCCCATAATTAGCATATTCTGTATAGATCCTTTATAGATAGCAAAGATTTTAACATTTTGCGTAAAAATATATTAATTTATCATAATTGATCTGAATTAATTACCTGTTACAACTTTGTCATTATTCATATTCTATCCGTTATATTATGAGAGAAACTTTATATAACAAGACTCAAGCAAATGATATTTCTCCAAACAAGGCAAAGAAGTAATAATATTGCCAGTTTATTAGGTGCAATATTTCGTGCTGACATAAAATTTGTACGAAAAAACAATAATTATTAAACAATTAAAGTAGTATATCATTTGAATTTTCCTATAAATTAGGTTAGGTACGAGGCATGTTTCCAAAATTCTAGAAATTGAAATATAATTTTTTTTATTTTGTCAATTTTCATCAATAATATAATGCAGATTTCCCAATATAATCTTCATTTAATTGAATGCACTCATCCCAAAGGAAAATTTATTTTTTAAGTTGTCCTCAAAAATCTTTTCTGCTGTCTCCTCAACCCACCTATTTATGACATGGTTAAACCTCTCAAATCGAAGGATTTGAAATGTAGAAACAAAATGCTTCTGGCAGAAGTTCAACAGCTTCTGAACTTTCAGGTCTCCCTTTCCGCAAGATTGCTGTTGGCTTCTTCCATTGTTTCAGAAACAACGCTACGAAAATTCGCCTGTATCAGTCAAACAACTAAATCGAAATAAGCAGTATATATGAAAAATCTACTTGAACTTACCTCTGGCCGACAGCGTTGACTTTAAATTCTAGGAATTGAACTAGATCTTTGTTCCTAGAACTTTGGAAAATCCTAATTAAAGAAGCTGATAATATATTTAAGTTTCATTCTTCATATGATCTCAAAAGTAATATTTAATCGATAATTAAATGGCCGTTAGAAACACAAGATGCAATCAATGTTTGTTTTAATTTCTCATTTCGAAATGAATTGTGTAATGAGAAAAGGCATTTTATGAAGGAAGATAACCTTGTCACTGCGGAACATTTTCGTATTGTCGCACAGCCGTTGGCAAATGAAGTGTAAGGAAATCTGAATAACTTCTAAAATTGTATACAATTACAAAAGTAGAGCAATTTTAGGACGAAATATCTAACTTTATGCCATTTATTACTGTACATCGTAACATAGAGCATAATTAATGCTGTTGCGTTCTGACTAAATCCATGTCGTCTTTCATCACTAAATTCACGTCGTCTTAAATGCCGTTCTTACTAAGTTCATGTCATCAGCTCTGGGTCATAACATATTCAGAAATTAAATTACAGTTTTCTTACTTGCATTAAGTGACAGAAACGGAGGTACGTGCATTCGAATGCTGTACATTAAACATAAATAGGTACTTACGTATTAACGCAACCAGGCCAAAATTCGCATAAATCGCCAAATTTGGCGACGCTACTTATGACAACTCTACGTGTTATACGCGGTTTTTCGTAAAGAAATTATTTTGCTTACTGGTTAGATTGAATGCCCTGAAATACTTTAACTATGAGTATTTGGGATGTGCCTGCGAGTGAAAAAGATGCTGCTGAATTGTTGCAGAGATATGGAATCATACCGAACGAACGTACTCGTAAAAATTCTCATAAAATGAAATTGTATTTTGGAAAGGAAATCTTCTGGAAATGTAACGTCGAAGAGTGCAATCAACACTTGGGTGCGAGAACCGGAAATTGGTTTGAAGGTAGCCGAATTTCATTTGTGACAGCGGTGCGCTTCATGTATTGTTGGTGTAAAGAGTTAACCTCAGTTAAGTTTTTGAAGAAGAGATGGGAATTGCTGATAAAACTGTTATAGATTGGAATAATTACATGCGGGAGATATGTGCTCTTGAAATGGATGAAAAAGAAAGCAAATAGGCGGGGAAGGACTTATTGTGGAAATAGACGAAGTTTATTTGTAAAAAGAAAAAATAACACTGGGCGTGTACTACCACAACAATTCGGCGGTATTTCGGCGGAATTTGCCGAGAAACGAAAGAGACTTGTTTGGTTACTGTACCTAACAGAAGCGCCGTTACCCTCATGGAAAAAATTTGCGAAAATATCGAGGAAGGAAGCATCATTTATTCGGATCGCTGGAAAGGATACAAGACAAGTGAGTTGGAAAATGCTGGATTTCTGCATGGAAGTGTTAATCACAAATATAACTTTGTGGATTCCAACACGGGCGTCACACACAACATGTAGAGCGCATGTGGGGCTCAGACAAATGGCGCAAGAAAAAACAGAGAGGAACAGCCCGTCATCAGCTTGATTCATACCTTATCGAATTTATATGGCGCCAAGCTCAAGCTGTTAATGGCGAAGACGGTTTTCAATCAGTGCTAAAAGCAATAGCCAAAAGATTTCCGCCGGAAAAATAATTCTGTAACTTATTCAAATTCGAAACCGGAAGGGTTTAATTGATATTTTATATTTTAAAACAAAATAATATAAAAAAACTGTATTAAAACTTATCTGTAATTAATAAACGTACATTTTCTTTCTATTCATAGTTTCTTACTCAAAGTTACAA
Organism: Stegodyphus mimosarum; assembly: GCA_000611955.2. Lineage (NCBI taxonomy): Eukaryota > Metazoa > Arthropoda > Arachnida > Araneae > Eresidae > Stegodyphus > Stegodyphus mimosarum. Next base: position 890,865 of record KK115391.1, on the reverse strand, counting down.
ATCGCGCCAACCTGGTTGCGATAATACGTAAGTACCCTTAAATAAATTTAAACGACGCAAACATTGTTTACAATATCTTGCATGACTTGTTTTATTGTATTAAAATAAAGCATTCTTGAGAAATCATTAAGTTTTCTTAGAAAAAATCCGTCTAAAAATCCTGTCTAGATGAAAAGCCTTAGGAAATCTGTCTAGATGAAAAGCCTTAGGAAATCTATCTAGACGAAAAAGCTAAAGGAGATTTATACAAATTACTGCATTCTGATCTTCCTAAAATAGATAATTATTGCAACTGAAACTGAAAATATATAAAGTTCAGTTTAGGTTTCCAGTGATTTACGTAATGTCAGAACGCCGGAAGTCTTTATCTTTGAACCATTCTAAATAGCTGCTTTTGTAAACCAATTTTTAAAATTAAATTTTAACGGTTATGGATCTGAATCATGCAGGAAATAAATAGATTTTCATTCTTTGAATTTTAAAACACGAGGATACTTATCGTTTAGATCATTTCCCCTTGAAATGATATTAATAAAATATGTACAATATAGTATTTACAATTTATGAATAATAAACTAATGTAAGTATTCCTTAACTACACATAATAGGGGTTCAAGATGGATGTCTATCATCTTCAATATATTTCTCCTTCACTACTATGAATTTTATACGCATAGATAGGATTTTGGTAAACCCCCCTGTATACCCTTGTATAGTGATACTTATGTTTCTCGTACTCATGACCCGTGGGTAAAAGTTTACGATTGGGTGCCCCTTGTTTTTTGGCGATTCTTTTTTGATGCCAAGATCGGCGCCAGGAAGGCACAATTTCAAGATGGCCGCTACACAAAACCAAAATAAGAAGTCAAAGAATTTCACAAACTCCGTGTCTACGTACACACCGACCTATTTTCACTTAAAAATACATCAGAGAATAGCACAAAGAAGTCATTGCACACTGTCTTGACTTTGTCCATGTGCACATAGAATTATTTTCAATTAAATAAATCAAGAAGCTAAAACCATGTTAAAACTCTCATGGTAACCAGAAATGGGGTTTCATCGCCAAACTGAACAAAATTTTTCGCCAATCGAAAGGGCACCCAATTCTACTTTACAGCCGACCCCTGTATAGTACTTATATCTCTCGTTCTGGATGGATAAAAAGTAAACCGTACTTTTACAATTCTTAGTTTGCGTAAGGCGTGAAAAATTAAGACGCAACATCTTGTCAAGGAAATCAAACTCGTTTTAAGCACCATAACCATTAAATCTGATTACAGTATGGGGCTCTAGTGTAGAATTGGGTGCCCTTTCGATTGGCGAAAAATTTTGTTCAGTTTTGGCGATGAAACCCCGTTTCTGGTTACAATGAGAGTTTTAATATGGTAGCTTCTTGA
>KK115391.1:851709-879687 GCA_000611955.2 Stegodyphus mimosarum | reverse complement strand
CTGTCAGAGGTGTTGCTGTTGTCGTATTCGTCATTGTGGTCAACGGTAATGGATACGGTGAAAATCGATGTGGCTTGACTTTACTACCTGCTGTTGCAAGCAGCCCACCATTACCTGCACCAGTGGTCATAGGTACGTCTAATCCGTGAGGTGGAGGGTAGCCGTGGAACATAGAATGACCAGCGGCGAAGGCCAGTTGAGCATTCAACAGCAAACTATGGCCCATGTTGGGCAGTGATCCACTGGCTTGCGATGAGGAACTGAGGGAACTCTGCGCCAGATGGGAGGCAGAAAAGGCAGCCGGAGATGGATGACCACTGGAAGTAAACAGTGAGAGAGGTAGAGGATGGCTAGGGCCAGATGCGCACGTAACTCCTGGTAGGAAAAGTTGAGAGAGTGGTAAATGTCCCATGCTCGTGGAGTACAAAGCTGGCGGATACAGGTACGGTAAGATGTGGGGATGAGGCATAGCAGGACCTACAGTTACATTGGGTTGTCCACTCTTGGGTAGACCTGAGACACTATCAAGACATTCATTTTTATAATCTCGTGAAGATCCGTTGTGCTCCAGTGGATGAAGGGATGAGAGAGGTTTATCTATGCTATCATCTCCACTATCATCTCTGCCACAACCGTTTTCTCGCCTTTCGTCTCTGGAAAGTGGTTCTGTAATAGATAATAAAAGGGTTAAATTTTAATTTAAAATAAGACTTTTTTAAGGTGTATTTTTGACATAGTTTTAGCATTTCTAAAGGCAATATTTTCATTAATTTCCAGCTCTATATTGAGTTTATTTCCAATCTCCAGTTTATCCAATAATTTGTGAAAATTTTAAGTTTCGCTATTTAAAAGTATCCGGTATGCTATCAATATAATAAAGGTATCACACAAATTTTATAATTATGTTCATTACTGTATATGAAAGAAAACAATCTCAGTAGCATTATAGGCCTCGTAAATTAGGTGTTACAGAAAGAGTACAAAACCCATACCGTTTCTGTTAGGAAATATCTGCTTTGCTTGTTTTGGTTCAGGAATCGCATATATTACTTATCAGTTACTTAAACTATTGTACTGAGAGAGAAATTTGTGTTGCTTTTTAATTGCAGTCCTTATTTTTAAAATTCTGTTCGTGTGGTTAGACTGTATTTTATCAAATCATATCTTGAAATAGTGCTCAAGAAGTTAAATATATGTGATACGTAAAATTTACTGAGATAAGGAAAAAAAACTATCTTAAAAGAGAAATATAAGGATGAAAAAGGGGGCTCATTCATATAAAGAGGTAATTATTTGATTAAAATAGCAGAACGAAAAGAAGCTTTGTATTAAAAACAAATGCAAATTTCATCATTCTCAAGGAGCATTTCTAAAAGGGGGCTCATTCATATTAAGAGGTACTTATTTGATTTAAATAGCAAAACGAAAAGAAGCTTTGTATTCGAAACAAGTGAAAATTTCATAATTCTCATAACACCTACAGTGAAATTATAAACCATATGCATACGAAAGATATGGCGGCAATGTAATTGGTATTTTTACTGGAAAATTAAAACACTTTCCCCAGTTTCGATAAGAAACACTTTTAACGTGAGCGAAAAAAAAATTTTCTTGCATATTTAAATCAAAACCACACTCATTCACTTAGTTTTAGCCTTTTCTATGGTCAAAGAACTTTCAATTTCTTAAATATGTTAAGTGGTTTAAACTAATTGATGTACCTAAACGATATAGTAGGCATTGACGCTGATTGCCCTAATGGGTTCGAATCCTGGGAAAGGTTGGTTGTAAATGTATAGTGTCTGTGTGGTATGGAGGCATTCGGAATATATGACAAGTCGTACTGTCACTTATATAATGCTCAAGGCTCATGCCAACGACTGACGCAATTTTGCACTCCTTGTGGCAAGAGAGTTCGTGGGCTTATTTGCTTCGATCAAACAAGAGAGATTAGCTCAACAACAACAAACTAATTACTCTCCATTAAAGAAATATTCATTCCTGTATATCAATTAGTTATCTTGCGTATTTTCCAAATTTTAAAGTGTATAAAACGTTTAAAGTTACTGTTCCTTGAAAGATATTAATTTCTTATAATAGCAGAATCACGCGCAAAATATTTACTAAATGCAACAAACTAAGAAGACAAATTAAGATAAAAAGATAAACAAACTAAAAAACGAAGGAGGCGTAAAATGTTCGCGTAGTGTTTTTATATCTGCAAAAGCAATCAGATAGCTACAGTCGCTCGAAGTTCCAATATTCCAATTCCTACGGAGAAATTCTTTCAGACTCTCAATCTCGTGTATTTTCTAATCAACAAACAGAGAAATGATTTCTCATTTTTTTCTCGCAGGGGTATAAAAAAGTAGCCCTCATTTAAATTTTCACTCGTTGTTTTGGAGAACACTGGTAGGGATCAGAAATCCAATAAATCGCAGTTGCAGTACACTCGCACTTTTTTTTAATCCATTCTGAAAGCTTGAAAAGAATGGGGGAAAATAAGAGCAACCTACAGCTATAGGCCTTAATAAAAAGCTACAACGTGTCCAATATATCTCATGTTCTGCGACAGATACTCTGAAAAATGGATGTTCAAAATAGCTCTTGCGAACCGAATAGGTATGGAAGGAAGGACGAGGTCTGTGTAGAGCCACGCCCAGTCGTTTTATTGGGAACAGCAGCGATTCGAACGGACTTGTTCGATGTCATTGGGAATTAAGAATCGCAAAAACTATTTTTTTTTTCTTTTTCCTCTCTTGTCGAGAATACTACCTCTTCAACAACTAAGACCATTTTTATCGGGTTATCATTTTTGCAGAGAGGATAACATGTGAATTTTTTTCACCCATGTTCTCCTTGATGGGTCTGAAAGAGAGATAAATGGTAATGCTTTTCACGTAACTTCATTTTTTAGCTAACGTCTGTGGGTAGTTTGGTCTACTGAAGCATGATTTATATTCAGGCGCATTGTCAAAAAATAATAGCATCAAAATTTTTAAAACTTGGAATCGCAGAGCTTTCCAGATATAGAGTACTCGAGGCTTCTTTGCGCTCATAGAAGTTTGACAAATGCACGAAAATTACACTTAATTGTTCTTAAAATGTGTTTATTTTAACAGCAATACTTAGTACAATGCATGAGAACTCATTGTTAAATATATATAGTCGAAAAAGATGAGCATGTATAATGCAAAAAATGTATGTAACATATTTCCTTTTCTCCGCCTTAGTAAGATCAAAGCAATATCAGAAAATAATTCTCCAGATCATACTTGATGAACTACTCATATTTTCGATAACAGTGTCGCTCTGCCATTAGATGGGCTGTGTAATATCTGGCGTAAAATTCAGAATCCGTTAGTCTTGCAAATAATATTCGTATCAAGAACAGAAAACAGATCACCTTTTTCTTCTTGGAAGAATGTCCTATTTTTATTGGAAAATCAGTATTTGCCTTTGAATAAAAGAATGGGAGGAAGTATTCTTTAAACATACACTAGTTTTCAGATTAATTAATTCAGCGCACTTTTCACTTTTCCTTTTTCAGTTAAGTCAAATATCCGCTAAGAGAAGTGGGTTAAGTTACTTTGCTCTTGAAACTCGTTTTATAACCAATTTCATAAATTATTTGAAAAATTTCATGCAATCAAATTTCTTTAAAAATTTAATGCCCTCAGACTGAGAAGCCTCTACTTTATTTGGTAAGGTTTAGATTGGAAAATTTACAAATTTCGTCATTCTTTGAAAGCAACTTCAGTAAGTAAATAAAAGAAAATAATAATGCAAACATAATGCAAATACGAAACACAGTATTTCTTAGCTTAAAGAATAATTAAAATTACAATAACTATTTCTTGTTACATAAAATAAAAATAATTAATAAAAATAATTAAAGACGTACGCATTTCTCTAATTCTTCTTCTATAGTTAATTCGTATTTAAAGCTTTAAGAAATCGATCTTTCAAAATATATTTGCAATTAAAACTTTTCCTACCTGTTCCGACAAATCAGCAGCAGTTTCAAACTTAGGAGTCAGATCCATTTTAAGTTCCAGCGTAGTCAAGAATTTCATCATTTCGATACACTGCAGTTAAAACCTAAAATCCTTTCTTAATTAACGCTGATAATAAAAGAGTAGCGAATGATCTGAGCGCATCGTAAAATAAATTAGGCAACGGTTAAAAAATCACGACCGCGTCAGAACCGAAAAAACGCCGCCAAGAATAGCCGAGCTTAATTAAGGTTCGTCGCCAAAGGATTATGACGAACAACGGCCGGCAACAATTGCTGGGAACATTTTAATTTTCCTTTTCAGTTCCCCCATTTTTTTATTACATTATTGCTATTGTTACTGCCTCGGGTCCCATTAGGGCAGCGTCTTGAAGAGGAAACTCAATTAAAAGCCTTAAAAGACGAGTCCTTTCCATAAAACCATTTAAGCAATTGAGACGCGACATTTGGATGAAATAATAATCCGGGGGGGAGAGGTTAGAAGAAAGGGGATGGAGGTTTTAAGGAATAGGATGATGCAGAAGACTTAGTGACAGATAGAATGAAAACGAAAGGGGTTTCAGGCTTTATTAATAAAAGAAATGAAATATGTTGTTGTATTTGGACTGGACTGTTGTTGCATTTGGTTAACCAGTCATCACGTTTGAAATTGATGTTCTTCGCTTTGCTTGCCATCATTAATTTTTTGCAGGATGGTTTTGCTTGAGAAATTTGTTTTGCTGCATATAATACAAGGAAAAGATGAGTGAGGTTTGGACAATAGGGAATGTAATTGTAGCTACTTGTCTCGACAAAATTAAATTAGGGAAACGTTGATGCTTATAGTTGCAAAACTTTCACGCCAACCTGAATGTTAATAATTGCTAGGAATACTGACCTTTTTCCAGAGTTTAAATTGCTCCGGTACTTCTTAGTTTTGGGGATAAATCATAATTTTAGTTGTATTGCACTGGAACCCTAAATATAAAGGCTCAGGCACTTCTTTTGTGTAACTGAACAACAATTTCGGTAGATACTTGATCTCAAAAATTTTATTTTTAGGAATAAAATTATATTAAAAATCGCTTATTAAATTTTATTTCCTTACATTTTATTCAAATTTATACCTTAATTATTTAATTATTTCAATTATTGGTTATTTAATTATTATTTTTTTATTTATTAATGATTTTATGATAGAACAACACGACGAACAAGTATCAATTTAGACGTCAAACAACAAAAATCAGCGTTATATTTGCAAATGAGAGAGCAGCCAAAGCGCAGCTAAGGTTGGTTGGTTGGTTGGTTGGTATTTTTAATGGCACAAAACCTTGAAGATTATTATGCGCCAGACGAATGATGAATAAAGTTCAAAAGTACAAACACATTGTATTGGATGAATTGTTGAAATGAACCTGGAATGCTGATGAAGGCATCCGGAAATGGCTTTGAGAAAAGCTCTGGCAACAGGTAGAGTACGTTAAAAGGAAAAACTTTAAATCATATGGTAAAAGGAGATGTCCTTTAAAAACTTATGATGTTGATGAAACTTATGATGTTTCTTCGAATGAGATCTGTTGAGTTAAAATTCGTAGAGTTAAAATGTCCTTTAAAAACTTATGATGTTGATGAAACTTATGATGTTTCTTCCAATGAGATCTGTTGAGTTAAAATTCGTAGAGTTAAAATGTAATTCACGTTTCTGACTAAAAGCAGGACAACAGGTAGAGTACGTTAAAAGGAAAAACTTTAAATCATATGGTAAAAGGAGATGTCCTTTAAAAAACTTATGAGGTTGACGTGGGGGTTTCTTCCAATGAGATCTGTTAAGTTAAAATTCGTTGAGTTAAAATGTAGTTCACGTTTCTGACTAAAAGCAGGACAGTAGGTTAAGATGTGATTCACTGAAGTAGGAACGTTGCAGGTGCCACAGATAGGCTCATTATCTCCCTTCAAGAGATACTGATGAGTCAGCCTGCAGTGTCCAATTCGTAGGCGAGTCAACAGTACATCCTCCTTTCGATTCCCTTTTGATTCCCAATACTCCAGATTGGGTTTTACCTGCCTTAATTTGTTCAGAGTCTGGCATTCCCAGAGTTCTTGCCACCTGGACAAGATCTTTGTTCTGATGTACTTCTGTATGTCTGTAAAAGGGACATCATTATCGAAGGGAGTATCAGCAGATTTTGCAGCGATATCAGCGAGTTCATTACCTTTGATGCCAGCATGTCCAGGCACCCAGCAGTACATTACAGAATATCCTGCATTTCTCAAATGGAGGTGAGTCTTTAAAATTTCCAAGATCATAGGGTGGTCAGTGTTTGCATTAATTGATTCAAGGGCGCTCAGTGAGTCAGAGTAGATGATGAATTTTCTGCTGTTCTGCTTGGAGATAAAGATTAAGGAGTTCAAAATGGCAAATGTTTCTGCAGTAAAGACAGATGCAGCCTTATGAAGTTTACTACTCCTGATTACTTTATCGCAAACAAAAGCTGCCCCGACATGATCGTGATTCTTTGAGCCATCAGTGAAAATTGCTTTATAGTTAGAATAGCTGTTTCTATGGTCCAGGAAAATTTGTTGGTATTGGACGTCGTTGGTACTGCTCTTCTTAAGTTCTCCAAAGATGTTGAGTAGGTGAATATTCACTTCTTGCCAGGGAGCAATACCGAAAAAGGTAGAACTTTTGGGAATCAGATCTTTTAGGTTGAATTCTTCAATGAGTGAGTGAATGCGGAGATCAAAAGGAGGGATACATGAAGGGCGTGCATGGTAGTTACGCCAGTACTGATCAGATGTCATGAATCGTGCAGGATGTTCGGCATGCGACATTATTTTATAGTGAAGATCTATGGACAACTGCTTGCGTCTGAATTTCAGAGATGGTTCAAAACAGATGACGTATAAACTTTGTACTGGAGATGTTCTGAAAGCTCCGCAGCAAATCCGTAGCGCTTGGTGATGGACTGGATCTAATTTCAGTAGTGCAGAAGGTCTTGCTGATCCATAGATAACACAGCCATAGTCAAGTTTGGAACGGATTAAAGCTCTATAAATGCGGAGCATAGAACAACGTTCTGCTCCCCATGAAGTATTGGCCAGGACTTTCAGAATGTTGAGAGCTTTAGCACATTTTTTCTTTAGATTTAAGATATGTGGAAGGAAGTTGAGCTTTCTGTCAAGGATAACACCCAAGAATTTTGCTTCTGGCTCAACGCGGATCGGAGAGCCGTCAAGATGCAGCTCTGGATCAGGATGTAGATTTCTTTTGCGGCAGAAGTGCACGCAGACGGTCTTCTGGTTGGAAAATTTGAACCCATTGCTGTTGGACCACTTTACAATTCTGTTAACAGCAATTTGGAGTTGTCTCTCAATGTATCTCATATCTTGACCGTGACAGTAGATCATCAGGTCATCAACATATAGGGAACCACGCACTGTGGGAGGAAGTTCTTTTAAAATGGAATTAATTTTTAGGCTGAAAAGAGTAACACTAAGCACTGAACCTTGGGGTACACCTTCTTGTTGTATAAAGGTTTGAGAAAGCACCGGGCCAATCTTGACCTGGAAAGAGCGGTGTTTCAGAAAGTTTTGAATAAAGATAGGTAAGTTACCTCTCAACCCTGTGCTGTGGAGGTCATGAAGAATTCCATGCCGCCAAGTTCTGTCATATGCCTTCTCCATGTCGAAAAAGATTGAAACCAGATGGTTTCTTTTTACAAATGCATTGCGTATTGCAGTTTCTAAAAACAGGACATTGTCCAGTGGAGATCTTCCCTTACGGAAACCACTTTGGTGGGGCGATAGGCAGTGGTTAGTCTCCAAATAGTAGGTGAGACGGTGATTTACCATTTTTTCCATGATTTTACAAAGGCAGCTAGTGAGGGCAATGGGGCGGTAATTTAAAGGATTTTTCGGATCTTTGCCGGGTTTTGCTATAGGGATTACAAAGGCCCTGCACCAGGCGGTAGGATAAAGTTGTTCCTTCCATATCTTATTATACAGAGCGAGAAGGACCAGTAGAGATTCATAGGACAGATGCTTTATCATCAAATAACTTATGCCATCAGGGCCAGGGCAGGTCTTATCAGTGCGAGATATTACACTTCTTAATTCAAACATGGTGAGATCTTTATTATAGGATTGTGCATTAGGATGGGAGAAGTCGATTTGGGTCTTTTCCAAGCGCGTCTTTGTGGGCAGAAATTCTTTTGAGTAATTGTTACTGTCAGATACAGCAGCAAAAGTATCACCTAAAGCATCGGCGATTTCTTCTCTAGTGCTTATCAACTTTCCATCTTTTTCTAGAGCAGAGAGGGGATAATCATTGTAAAGTCCAGAGGCTTTGCGGACTCTTTCCCAAACCTGTTTGCTAGACATTGAGGAGGTAATAGTAGACACGTAGGCTGCCCATGATTTTCTCTGACTTTGCCGTCTCACTTTCCTAGCATTCGCCTTAGCTTTTTTAAAGGCCAGAAGGTTTGCCAGTGTTGGGTATCGGCGAAAGATACGCCAGGCTTTCTTTTGCTCTCTCATAGTTTTATGGCAATCACTGTTCCACCAGGGTTTAGGGAACTTTGGGAACTTTGTCGAGGACTTTGGAATACAAAGTTCAGCTGCTTGTACAATAGTATGGGAGATCATTTTTACTGCTGTATTAATGTCCACATCATTGACCATTTCTTCTGTCAGCACAGCGCAAGAGACAAAAAGATCCCAATCAGCTTTATCATAAAGTAAGCGGGGTTGTCTTGAGATCACAGACTTTCCTGCGATATTTACAATCACTGGGAAATGGTCACTATCGTAAAGATTCTCCCCTACACTGAAGGAGCAAAGGGGGAGTAGAGATGGAGAACAGAACACCAGATCAATTGCATGAAATGTTCCAGTCGGCTGATGAAAGTAGGTGTTTTCTCCGTTATTAAGCAGACAGATAGAATGATCCTCCATTAGCTGTTCGATCTGCCGGCCCCTTGAATTAGTGTCTCTGCTTCCCCATAAGGTACTATGTGCATTGAAGTCACCTAAAAGCAGAAAAGGTTCTGGGAGCTGCTCTGTTATATTGTCTAGATCTCGCTGATCTACATGCTCATGTGGGGGTAAATAGATAGTGCATACTGAGATTGAAGAACGTAAATTAATCTGAATCCCCACAGCTTGAAGGGAGGTCGTCAAAGGAAGAACAGTGTACGGGTGATTGTGGGAGATGGTAAGGCCCACACCACCACAGGCACGATCCCCAGATGGGTTGTCCCTTCTTACTGTGGTGTATCTCCGTATCTTAGCATGGCTGCTTGGTTTTAACAAGGTCTCTTGAAGTGCAAAGCAGGCAGGTTGGTAGATGTTGATTATATCCTTGATATTATCCAGGTTTTGACGGAAACCCCGGCAATTCCACGAAATAAATGTACCCATTATGGATGCCTGTTTTGGCGGTGTTGTTTTTTTGATTTTCGAGGCAGAAGGTGTTTCGGGAGGGATAACCCTTCTTCAACATCCATTTCATCTGAGTCATCTAGGCGTCCTGAACTCATGCTTGCGATAGAACTTTGACTGGGGGTCCTGGGTTTTTGCTTATTTTTCTCCTTGATATCATCTCTTTGTTTGTTCTGTTGGACATCCTGTTTTCCCTTGGATGTAGTCACCGGTGCACTAGTTTCAGCATCAGGTTTTTTCCCTGATTTTTGGTTTCTAGGATCTACTGTCACTGCTAGTTCTTTTTTCTGTGCGGTAACTGTAGTTTGCGTTGATATTGATCTGAATGATTTAGTTGCAGATGCGTAAGATTTATTAAGTTTTGGCTGGTTAGAGAGAACAAGTCTTCTAGCTTCTGCAAATGATATCTTTTGTGTAACTTTAATGTTTTGAATTTGTTTTTCTGTCTGCCATTTCGGACATGATCTTGAAAAGGCTGGGTGTTCGCCTTTACAATTTATACATAAGAGGGCAGCAGAGCAGCCTTCACTGGCATGTCCTACGATGGAACATCGAGCACACGTGAGGCTGCCGCGACAAGAGGTCTTTCCATGTCCAAAGCGCTGACATTGGAAGCAACGCATTGGATTCGGTATATACGGCCTGACTGAACAGTTTAGGTATCCAGCTTTGATGTTTTTCGGCAAGTTAGGAGACTTGAAAGTAAGTATGACATGTTTAGTGGGAATGAGTTGACCGTCTTTCCGTATTTTGATCCTACGAGCACCGCACACGTTTTGATCTGCCAACTCTTTAACGAATTCCTCTTCAGTTACTGATAGTAAGTCTATTTCAGAGATTACTCCTCGGGACGAGTTCAGAGTATTATGTGGTTTAACTTCAATGTTTGCTTGTCCTAATTTGGTTAGTTTCAAAAGATTTTCAGATTGTTTTCCGGACGCAGTTTCAATCAAAAGGTCTCCAGATCGAAGTCTCTTAATATTTTTCAGTTCTCCTACAGAAGACAAAAGATGTTTGTTTATTACAAAGGGTGACATTTTTTTCAATTCTTCGGAGCTGGTAATAATTAAGAAACGTGGACAAGATAGATCTGATACAGTGCTTTCTATGTCACTTCTTAGTCTTTTGGTCACAGTCGGAGTATCGGATACATTGTTGGAGCAAGAAGGTATCATAGCATTCATATTGAAATGGAAAAAGATTCGGGTCCGACCGCCCCACCCACCATGGAGCCCAACAAGGGGACGCAGATTTCTACGCCAGGGCTAGCCGGACCTATACGCAGACTGAAGTCCCACAGTCGGCTTTCCCGAAAGCGGGTACTCCCGAGAGCTTGTCCCCAAGCCACTGACACTAAGGACTAGTGACCAGCCGATTGACACCTGTGAGGACGACAAAGTGCCTCCCGTTTAACTGAAGCGGAGGCCAAAGCAGTGTGTTGGGGACAGTACCTCGCCCCTCAACTACCAGGACCCTCTTTTCCAGTGACACGGGTCTCCACGCACGGCAAACACGTGGGCAGTTTTCTCGTCACTCAAGAACCGGAGACAAGGGCTGTTCCAGTCTCTCATAACGAGCCCCAACCTCCGAAGAGGAGAACCACAAGGGAGAAAGAAAGGAAGAAAGCTTCAGCTCAGAGCAGAGGAGACGGGAAAGAGGATAGATCACTGGGGCTCCAGGATTGTGACACCCGTCTCACCAAGAAGATGATCCCCTGAAGGGCTAGGGCACCTCGGGATTGCCACACCCGTACTCACAAAAGTGAGCCCCTGAGGGGGCGCAGCTAAGGATGATGGTTCGGTAAAACCATCGAAACTAATCCTGGGAAAATTTGCAAATATAACCCTGATTTTTGTTGTTTGACTACTAAATTAATGTTAATGATTTTATTAGTCGTTTTACTTATGTATTTATTCTTATTCCTCTTTCCTGACGACCTTCCGTAGGTCTCCGGCACTTCTAATTTTAGAAATGAAGCCGTACCTTTGTCCGATTTTCACAAATTACGGCAACGTTGATGGTATGGGCCCAGGAGATTTGCTTAACTTGATATTAATAATTGGAAAAACTTCTCCGTTTTGGTATTGAAATCAACGCAACACTGCGTCGAATTCTGTATATACGCAAATAGTTTTAGGGAAATCATATGTGAAATTCTAGCATTTTTTGCATAATGTGTCATGAAATGCTTGAAAGAGACGAAGCTCTGCTAGAAAAGTAAGATTACAAGGGCAAGTATTTAGCATTTAAGTAAATGGCTATTCCGCGAAATTGGCGAGATATCGCCAAATTTGGGAAGAAGCAAGCAAAAGTGGGTATATTTCGTGATCGTTTGGCGACATTTTGTCCGGTCCACATATAACTAAACGTCACCTGTCTACTAAACGTATTTTTATACATTACTGTTTTTATATTATTAGACTTATTTATCTTACTACATATTTACCACTTTCTAGCTACTTATTTATTGCACTATTCTTATATTTTATGGTCTCTGTATTAAATTCTGGCACAGCAATATGTTTTCTGCATTCTGTGCCTCCAAAAATGCAGCCATTTTGCTGCCACCTAAGCCCTTGTATCTTACCTGTATTCTTAAATTCTTCAATAAACGCTGGATAGTGTAGGACGACAGCATACACCTGCTTACCTCTGGTAGACGGTAGGTGTCTCGTCCTTCATCACCTGTTTAACTGTAATTTAATGGATCCCTATATGTAAATTTAACCATATATGCCTTGCAGTAATTTCGAGAAGTGGAAAGTACTAGAGATTTCTCGGCGGCCGGGGAGAAGACTGTATAACAGAGATGGCCAAACATCAAGACGATGATAGATGAGCCGTATGATAGGTTTTATGAACGATCGAGAGCCGCAAGTCCAAATTTATATTGTATTAAAAATAATGAATATCTGATTAACACGATTACATACAAATATGAATAAATACATCTTATATGTACTGTTTTGTGTTCAGAAAAGTCAAGTCCTAAGAAAAAAAAAATTGTAATTCTTATACTGGACAACTGAGCGTTTTTTCATTAAACAGAGAAACCAAATGTGTCCTTGTTTCTTTTACACCTCTCGATTTATAATTACTGTTGTTTTATTTTAACAGAAGTAAAAGAATCCGAAGCATATTCATTGGTCTACAATTGCATAAAAATTTTATTTGAGTAAATTCTACAAATCATTATTTAAAAGAAAATTGTCTTTTTTTTTAACTAATAAGCAGTATTTTAGAAAGGATAAATTAAATGATACATATCAAGCGAACATCAGAGAAACTGTTATTCAAAAAAGAATATTTATTTAAAACTTGTTTGGGCTTATACCAACTTGTTTAGGCTTTTGCCTAGAAACTAATTTTATTTATCCACACAATTAATATAACAAACAACATACTTAGATCATTGGGAGCTTTGGACCCTAACCTAAAAAACAGTTAAACATGTTTTCCCAAAACTTTGGAATAAATTCTTCAGATGGTAAAGGATCGCAAATAGGTCGTGAGCCTCAGGTAAGGTGTCGGAGAGCGGCAGTTTGGCCATGTCTGCTACATAAGCTCGAAGAGAGCATCATTTCTCAGCTTAGTGTCGACTACAGAGTATCGAGTTATCTCCGTGTTAGCTTCGCTGTTCAGATGCGCTTTGCTTGTATTTAATATTCCTAGTAGTTGGAAATGGTTACTCTGATTGTGCTCTGTGATACTGAGAAGAGTTGTACGAGCATTGTATTTTTGTGGAAAGGTCCAGAAGTGTAAAGTATTCCTTTTGGTAAAATAAATTGTATTAAGCTGTCACAGGTTCTGGTTTTATTCAATCTATTACAAAGCCATACTCAAGTAACAAAACTTTACTTTCATGACTCTAGCGTAATTTCTTTGGCGAGAGAATAAGTTGTTAAAGTAGTGGTCATAAAATGATGGAATGGTAATACAAATAATAATTTAAAGTAGAAATTAGCAATAATATGCGTAATTAGTAATGTACTAATTTTATTTAGAAAAAGCAAACTAATTATGAGCAATTAATTACTGGACATTTCATTTTTAAATGAAAGTAAGCTTCTTGAAAATTTCTTCCAGTACTAGATAGTCTTAATGAGCACTGGCGTCCTAAATAGTTTGCTTAAATTAAAAAGGCCAACCATTTGCAGTATGAAGAATGAATGGGTAAATGCATTAGAAATTCTACACGTTGTGAGCAGTCTGAAATATTTACGGTGTACTTCTCTAATCTTTGGGATTGCTAAGTTTAAGAGAATTTTTACTAATACGCCTATATCCCGCTTTTACTTTTGTATAAAGATTCGAATCTCGTGAAATAAATTTATAGCCTTAGTGGTTAGATATTTGGCGCTAATAGAGACAACTTGGTTATAATGTACCTCGCTTCTTTGTCTACGATAAAATGTCGAGGAACTTAGTGAACTAAGTAGCGACTTACCGCTGAGTTCAAGTAGACTACTTAGGTTTAAAATACCCTTTTATACAGTCGCAAAAATGATGACAGGTGGCCCCTTCTCGGGCTTACATGGAAGCCTCCACTCTGGATTTTAAATCAGGATAAGGAAATATGAAACTAAACTAATACTAACTAAAATAGACTTAGCGGAAGCTAGACACAAATATCTAACGTAGTTGTCCCTTAATTTAAACTAGCAGGCTGTTATCAACAGACAATACGGCCGAGAATAATAGATTCAAGAATGAAAAGTCAGAAGACAAACAGGTGCCACTAAGGACTCCTAAGCTCTCTCTCTTTTTCGAAGTAAGTAGAACTTCCTTTAAATACTACTTCTAACTCATTTGCGCGGTTCTAAAAATTCATTCCGGTAAGGAGTTGTAAGTTGGAAACAATAATTGAAATGAGAGTTTCGAAATACAAAATACTTGTTGTAAAATTAAAATATGCCTTGCATCGTCTTTTTGGTGGATTGAAAATGAGATTTCATGATTCCGAGAGATGACGTACGTAGTCACATTTGGGGGTAAATATGATAGACGTTAAAATAAATGTGACTAAATTAGTCGAAATTGTGTTTCTTAGAATAGAACTTATCTGGAATAAGATGAAAAGTTGACCAAAATTAAACTTGTTATCGTTAGAAATAGATATTTCCTTTACGAACTCATTTGCCAAGTGGGAGTAAAGATTATCCACATTCATGCTTAATCTATTAGAGATAAAATTATTTTTTTTTTTTTTTTTTTTTTTTTATCTTTCAGCACTGTGTTCCTGATTTGTGGGCAGTTTCAGAGGCACTTTTATGCAAAAAGATCAGAAAATACAAACTCACCATCTTTTCCGCAGGAAAGGGAAGCAACGGAGGCTTGTAGGTCAGCCGTTCCACCCACGTCCACTTTCTCATCTTCATCGCTGGAATCATCCCCGGCGTCGCCGTGGTGCGCCCCCGTCGATGAAGCAGATGAAGGGAGGTGCTGGTGTTGCGCCCCTGTTTGAGAATGGTGCGGGGACTGGCTCTGTTGCTGGTTGAGAAGCATGGCCTGTCGCCTGGAGAACGGGACGGGCACGTTACTAAATTGGGAAAATTTCATACATCACATTCCTCGAGAGGAAAGTCACACCGCTAGGTCATTCAGTTCGGGGTAAAAAAAAGTAACAAACACTCTTCTAACCTTACGTACTGTCAAATTCGGCCTTTAGCAACAACTCAATAAGTTTAGTAACAGTTTAACGTTATAATTTATTGCTTCAATAGCCCTCTTTTTTTATTTATTTTAGCATAGTGTTTCTCAACCTCTGGTACGCGTACACCTTGCACAAAAAACATTGGACAGCTCTGTATCTCCCGTTCTACTGAACTGATGGTCGAAATTTAACTTTCGTTTACCATGTCTCGAAAGCGCGACTTAGCATAAATATTAGATTTATATATACCATTTGCTCTAACATAGGTATTTTGATACAAAATCGGTATTTTTCTGAAATAAAATAGCGATTTTCTTTTATGTTTCGATTCTACGACTCAAATTATGCCAAAGTGCCAAATTTTGTAAAAATCACACAAGTAGTTTTTTTTTTAAAAAAATAGCTTTAAACATTTTAGCTCTTTCATGTTAATTGAATTTGGTATTAAGCTTATTTGATTCTTCCTTTCACATTTTGAGATGTAGGTTCATTCAAAATAAAATTCGCTCCATTTTTTCTATGATTTATTTTTAAAATTTGTATTAACTTTTATAAATTTTTCGAAAAAAAAAATTTAATTATAACCTGCAAAATTTTTACCATCATCTTAAAATAGATGTATTTCTAAGCATACCTGAAAAAAAAAATTAGAATTTTTTTATTCGAAATTTCCTAAGATATACGGGAATTTACATATTGGCGCGTTTTGAAATTTGGCAGATTTGTTATAAGCGATCATAACGCCAAATGTGATTTACGCACTTTGTTAAAATTCTTTGAAAGTACGAACGATAACCTTTTTTTCCGCATGTGCAATGAAAAAAAATTTTAAAAAATAGGCTGCTATAAATTAAAAAGTTCATCGAGTAAATTATTCTCTTGGTGTAAACTGAAAAAAAATGCGCCAAGATAAATTTTTAAACTTCTCCACAAATTTCTCACCAAAAATTACAAAATTTGATATCTAAGCATAATTTGAGTCGTAGAATCGAAATACGGAAAAAAAATTGCCATGTCATTTCAGAAAAAGTCCGATTTTGTATCAAAATACCTATGTTAGAACAATGTTATGTATAAATTTAATATATAGCTTTTCGCTAATATATAGTCACGCTTTCGAGACTTGAAAGACGCAAGTTAACTTTCGACAATCGGTCCAGTAGAACGATGCCACTCGTAAAAATGAGAGGGAAAATTATCGTTTTTCCGAGTTTTTAATTAATATCTCTGATTTTAGCTACTTTTTTGGAGAAAAACGTGGACAGCGACCTATTCCAGGATCCAGAAAAGTATTGTAGAAAGTTTGGTGACGATAGCTATAGTAGTTAATGAGTTATTAGAGAACAAAATAACATACTTCCTTCTTTATATATTATCAGTAATTATTGTATGCACCTCTTACAAATTTTTTAAGTCTCAATTTGGGAAGTTTTATTTTTATTGTAAGCCGTTGTATTGTAAAGAAATCGCTACACTATATCGCTTTCGTTATCGATAAAAGTTTCTTCTATGTCTTTTTAACTTCCCTAAATTAATGTATTTTACGGCTTGACAATTTTTAGCAAATTTTGTTTAAGGCTTGAACCGCAAATGTGTGTGAGGAAGAAGTTTTTAAGTTTATGAAAGGAATATTTAATGATACCCAGAAGCAACCTAAATAACTTATTATACTCGCTTCTTTCACTCATTCTGCTTGATATATAAAATATAAAATTCAGAAACTGCTGAAATTTAGTTACTAACAATATTTATAAACTGCAACAACAGAACACTCAGTCAAATGTAGCTCTTTATTTCCTCTGCCTCAGAATAAGGTGCTGTAATGATGCACGTCAGATGCGACTAATACGAAGCGTGACAGCAACTAATGGAATAAAACAGGGCTGGTAAAAGGGACATCCAAGAAGTGCTTGAGACTTTGAGTATTTGCCCCTTCTTCTTTGAACTCCCGAAGGAGTTCTGAACTCTGAGAGCTCTGTCAACACAAAGATAACCTGTCTCCTACTATACCGCAATTCTAACAGCACGCTTTTCAAGCCCACGGGCTCGAGTCTGGAAACGGAATGATTGGAAACCATTAAGTTGAAGAGTGTTGAACAGAGGCGGCTGGACATTAGAGAGATTGAGCGGTCCCTCTGTTTTATTTGAGCAGAATGGGTAGGAGACAAAGTGGTCTCGACTGGAGAAGAATTGAAATTTCAATTTCGCTCAGAAATTACAAAGAAAATTTTAGCTCCGAAATTGCAATGACAGGCCAGATTGTCGGAGAACTTAATTTTCTATTAATTTAATTTGTTTACTTTCTGAAATTTTGAGAAAAACATTCAGTAAAAATAAAGTGAAATTTGAATGCGACCTTTGATAATAACTAATGTAAATATGGGGAATAAAAATTAGTTTAATATTAATTTTAAAATAATATATTTTAATGTCAATTATTGTAAATCATTTTTAAAAAGTAAGTCTCAGTTCCAGCTACACTTCCTCGAGAAATTAATTTTCCTAGCTGAATGGTTTGTAATATATTTATTATGTCCGATATCTTTTCGCTTAATTATTTCATAAACTTTATGATTTTTAGATTATTGAGACGACTTTAGTGGAATTCCAAAATTTTAGGGCCATTGCGTTACGTTATGTTACCACGTACTTAACACGCATGATATTTGGCAAAATGCTACTGTAAGACGGACCACGATATTTTTTATTTACTTTTCAAATTTAATTATTTAACAATGTGAATGATTTAAAGTAATAAATACACTCGTTAATAATGAAATCATTATTTTATATTTTTAACATAGTAATATAATATAAATTTCCATTTAATTTGCGACATATTCAGCTGACAATTTTTCTGAGGGATTTTGGTAATTCCTAACATCATATATTACGTAACTCGGCACAAATTGAATTTTTTTGTAATTTAATTAATGACGACACATTCCAAAATTCTTGTAATCGTACACTGTCTCCTTTCTTATCATGATCTGCCCCCCATTGGCCGAGCGAACGAGATCGCCGAACACTCTTATAGTTTGATCTGGTGTCCAATCCCGAGAAATGAAACAAACCACCAGCGGCTGAGCCGTAGAGTCGCTGAACACTGGTAGTTACGTCTTGGGCTCGATTCGAGGCAAAGAGGCTGGCTGCATGGGCGTTTTCGTGGTTTTCCCTATGCCTAACGTATATAAGCCAGTTTCCCTTAGAAATCCCTCCAGGACTGCGTCCCTCCCCTTAGAAATATACCCCAGGAATGCTGTGCCATAATCAATTAAACAAAAAAACGAAACCAGGGGAATGGCTTGGCTGCATGGTCGTTTTGGCTGCTTTCCACACGGGGATCGTGTATATAAGCCAGTTTCGTTTTAATAGTTTTGCAGAATGCATATCTGTCATTATGCAGAAGCCTTCGCGTAATTTGCGATAATCAAATAAACCAAATCAAACCTTAAAAAACTGAGTGGATCACCCGTGGATCTTGGCCCTGCCGTAAGCATTGTTATAAGACAGTTTTTCTTATTGTTAACACATTTTAAATTGGGAGGCAAATTAATGTAAAATCTTGTATTTTAAATAACTATTTATACTTTGTCTCAAGTTAAACTCCTTATGCTAATTTTGCTGGAGCTTTCTGAGCGAATCTCATTTACAGTTTAACTGTGTTGTTTGAGATTTCCTCAAGTTTAACAAGATGATCTAATTCCCATTCATATCTATCAGAATGATTTTTTGCAGTTCGGGAAATAGCATGTGTCTCTCATGTTATTAATCTGATTTTGGAAATATTTATGGTGTGGTTACTATACAGCATTCATATGTAATCTATAAACCGTAGTTTTTCAGTTTCAATTTGTTCCCATTCTTTCAATTTTGGGAATTACTTTACTAGCTCTCTTTCTCGTAGGTGACATTTTGGGCTAATTACTGCATTTAAATTCAAATTTTAACAATTAGGTTGCAGTGATGCATGTTTAGAAAAATTAGTAAAACATATACTAAATGGAGCTGCAATTAGTTAAACTAGAAATATCAGAAATGAATTGCATAGTAAGATTTTAGTACAAGAATATTAATCCTTATCAATAACTAGAACAAAAAATGCCCAAGCAAAAGCATTCGATCAATTTTGAATTTGTAATTCTGATAAAATGTATCGGTCTATCTACCTATAACAGTTTTAAAAAGAAATAAAAATCCAACATTATTAATGAAGAAAATTTTGAAAATAAATTTAATTAACAATGAAATTAATTTTCATTACAAAACCTTTAGATTCATTTTTACACTGAATAAAATCCTTTTGTTTTTGTTACTTCAAAGACCCCCTCGTAAGGTAATGAATTGATAATGAATATTTTTTTCTCTTCTTAACTAATCTATGTTTCAATACGTCATAACAGTAATGTAAAAACTTGCTTGAAAGGAGATAGAAAAATATTATTATACTTAAGGTATTTCGAGATACTTAATTTGCATAATACGGTGTTCAGTTTCCTTCTTAATATTGATGGTTCGATAGAGCTACCGTGTGTAAAATACAGAAATGCGTGAAAGGTACATGTTAAATCTATCCTTTCTCAATAGATGGCGCAACCTATCCACTTTTTGGGTACTGAGAAATCTCGATGGCTAACAGTTGGGAAAATGAAACATTCGACTAAAACTTAACCCGGAAAGTTTTGTGAAAATTTCTTTTTTGTCAGTTACTACTTAAAGCGGTTAAAAGCGGAGATTTTGGGTAAATTCTGCTTAAATGTTTCCGGATTCATTTCGTAAGTTATTCGAAAAGCAAGTATCGTATTTATTGAACCACCATCAACTACGATTACTTTCTTTTTTTTTTTTCCTTGAATTGCCATAATATGGGCATGCAAAGAGATTTATGTGGTAAAGAAGGGGGGATGAGACTTACTATTAAAACAAACTTATTTGTTTTAATTATACCAGCCTGTGTTTTTCAATGCACAGATTACACTTCCAAATTCCATTTATAGAACGTTATTTTGCTTGATAACAAGGATCGTTTTGCAGCCGAAAGCACATATTTGCAAGTTTTCTAATTAACATATCTACGGAGAAATATCTATTTCACTTTATTATCAAATCTGGCACTAGCTTTAAAAGCGCGAATAGTTAAATTTTATCTGCTCATACTTTTGGAACTAACGTTGCTCAATTTTGGTAATTATATTCTCTTTCAAGCTCTTTTCAGACAACATACTTTTATAGGTTTTAATGACAAGAACTTTTTAAATGCTTAAAATATCAGCCTTCAAGAAAAAATACTTCTTATCTACGAGTAATAATTTAAATCTAGACCGGCTGCAAACGTTTTAAGGAATCTGAGCTCATGCTGTTACATGCATGAATAAAATGCTTGATAATTTTACAAACAAATAGTAATTATTATATAAATTAGAGACTTTAGAACGACTCATTTGTTCCTTCAAGCATTAGATGATTGTGTGATTCAGCTCCAAAAGGTCCCGTTCATTCTTCTGTGAAGGTCTAAAACTATATGTTATTTTTATGAAGAAAAATACAGGAGAAAAATCCCTGCTTCAGAGAGGCTCAAGTTCCTGTCTCTTAAGCATAGATTTGCTATCTGTTTTGTTTTCATATGTGTTGATGCTTCTATTTCAATTAAAAACTTTTACTCGACGTCTTTGTTTCGTACGTCTTCTAACCTTGTTGTTACAATGCTTAATTATTCTTGTTATAACAATGCTTAATTATTCTCATGTCTGAAACTTCTAATTTATTTTGATTTCATGAACCATGCTCCCAACCATAAACTGTAAATGTCTATAGTTGGATTGATTAAATTTGATTTTGATATCAGAAATGTCCAATGCTTTGCAGTTTCATTTTTCATGTAACGAAACGAAAAATGAAATGTTACAAGTTATATTAAGCTAAAAAACTATTGCCCATTCGTTTATGATCTGACAAATTACATATTATGAAAGCTGCTGCAATTGAGAAAAGGATAATATCTGCAATTTAGCTTTCAAATTGTATCGACATATTATTTAAAATAAATTGAAATATTTAAAAATAATGTACACATATTTTGTAACAGTACTGTTAACCATTTAAGCCAATAGTTTGCTGACTATTTCGTCTACCGTAGCTTTTGGAAGATCATGAACTATTCATTTATTACAGTATTATATTAGATTTTCACTTTTTTGAGCAGTGTTAGATTGAAACGTCGCTTACACAGAAAAGGTAACAGACGAAAAAGTTGGATAGGCTCGCTATAATTACAAAAGATATAGTAAGGATTTTAAGTTCACTAACGTTTATTTTGTTTTAAAACTTTGCTATCATATCTTATTTTCCACTTCCGGCCAGAATGAACACGTGAATATGTTTATGCAAATTCACTCACTAACGCTTAAGTATTTAAGTTGTGGCTTTTGCCAAGAACAGAAGTAGAAGGAGAAAGAGCCCTCTTGCTACGAGTCTTCACGCGAGCTTGCCATCAGTTACTGTCCGCCTTCAAAGCCAGAGGTTTAAATCCTCTTGAAAGTTAAAGACGTATTGTAGTTTTCCGCAGTTTGCGTACTACAGACGTAGTCATTTAAAAGGCCAGTCTTAGTGCTAGTCATCTGTGTAAACAGTTAGCTCTTATTTAAATTTTAGTTAGTTAGTAGTCTTATATTCTTTTACGTTCAAACCACAAGGGGTGCCTTTGTATCCCGGAGTGCGGGAACGTCTGTAAAATCGATAAGCAAATGAAGGGTAATTTGAACCCTTCTTATCTTTGTCGTATCTTCTACAAACGCACGAACATAGCTTTCAGTAAGCTCCCTTTTCCTAGTCAGGACTCCAGTTATGTTTGCAAAATCAGTTAGAAGAAACAGTAGTCCTGATAATGTTTCTAACACCACCGAGCTGCAGAATTTTTCTGGGAGATACAAAATTTTTCATTTGAAAATTACGATCGAAATTAAGAACGAAATAGTACATTGTTCAAAGAAATTTTATTATAACAGAAAATATACCTAATTTATGCGTTTATTTTTTCAGAAATAGCAAATTTGTAGCATAAGTAATTACATTTGTTTTAAATTTTTATGATTCACGGTTATTTTTATCTAAATATCAAAACGCTTGGAAATAAAACAAGAAAAGCGCTTAAATATACACAAAAGTTAGATACATACTATATAATGCTATATGTCCTGTAAAGGTTCCTTACCGTACAGAGGCTGTTCCCACATTTTTTAGACGATTTCGGTAAGCGGTAATAAAAAATCGTCTGCTGCAAAAGACGTAATTGCAATTGTACTACGTCAAAATTCGCTAGTCAAAATTCTCGTCTGTGGTTTGAAAGTTTCGTTTTTATTCAAAATGGCGAATTTAACAAAGCAGTGTTTCGAAGGCTACATTTACGCTCTTTCCGAAGTGAAAAATGCATACTCCGTTATCCAAAAACGATGTGAGAGTCGTGGTTTTGTGATATCTAAAGCGTCGATAAGTAATATCATCAACAAGAAAGGTAAAAAACGTCAAATTGGAGCCTCGAGTGGAACAAAAATTCCAAACAAGTATCCAGGAAAAAACGGACATCTTCGATAAAGGTACGTTGTTTAATGCTAAAAGAAAATCCCCCTAGTCAAAGGACAGTTACAAAATCATTAAAATGCTCGGTGTCCACCGTAAACAAAATGATAAACGTTGGTTTAAATCTTAAGAAAGCGAAAAATCGGAATGTGCATCGTCTTCTTCCAAACACTTATCCAAAGAAAATGGGAAACAATTATCACAATAGATGAAGCACAGGTATTTAAATGATTGTAACAAAAAAGAGGCATTTATTATCATAAAAGAGGAGAAAAAAATTTAAGTACATGGTTCAAAGAATCGAAAGAAAGTTTTTCTAAGGGATTCATGATTGTTGCTGGTTTTTCTTATAATAGCAAGTTAAAAATAAAGAGAGTGCAAAAAAATGTCAAGATTAACTTCAAATACTATCTGGAACATATTTTATGGCCAATTTTTCTGAATGAAATACCATCGCTTTACCCACAGTGCCATCAATCTAAGAGACTCCATCGGGACAAAGCTAGCAGTCACATATCAAAATCCACTGTCAATTTCCTAAAAGAAATGGAACAAAAAACTGGTATGAAAGCCATACCCTTCACTGATATCCCTACTAAATCTCCCGATATGTCACCTATGGATTTTTTGGCTTTCGGACTTTTAAAAACTGCTTTATCCAAACGTTGTCCCAAAACCCTAACGGGACTCTGGAAAGCTGTTCGGGAAGAATGGGATAGAATACCTCTTCTGACACTTCAAAAGTCATTATTATCCTGGAAATTGCGGTGTCGAAAGATAGTTGTCAAATATGTTGTTGTTGGCATAAGGGATGTCAAATAGAACATTTAAAACACAAGAATTTTATGTAATTTAGTTTTATGAATACAATATACATCGTCTAAAACATGTGCGAACAGCCTCTGTATCTATTGCTGCTTAGGTAGGGCGCTGGAATGTTACTAATAGAACAGATACTCCAGTCAGCTAGTAAATTCCGTTAATATAGAGTTTTCTTCGAAATATTATTTCTTGAATTCTGCAGCGTCTATGAAAATTCTGCTTACACTCGTAACTCGTCTAATTTACAAAAGCGAGACTCGTCATTGGTGGTTAAAGCGCGAAATATATTGCATAAGTGTTCGGAAATGGTATCGAAGTTGAAATGAAGACTAACATTTTAAAACAGATTTCAGATAAAATAGAAAAACGAACAGATTCCTTCATAGTGGATAAAGTTTAGAAAGAAAAGCCTGCGTAATGGTATCTATTTACCGAAAATCATTTAAACGTCTGTGGCAAAAGCCTAAACAATTGGTGACGAATCACAGAGAATATTCTAACTAGGAATGAAGATGAATGATGAAGCAATATTAGCATCTAACTTTTGAGTATTTTCAACGTTTTCTCTGCTCCCATCTTTTTCCAAAGCTGTCCCAAAATTGATATAAAATATACGAAATAAAGAATATTAAATTTGAAAATCGTGGCTTTTCTAACCTGTGCTCGAAACATTCTTACATTTTTCTTCTCTAAGAATATAACTGGGTATTCGTAGACCTACACACTCGTGTAAACATACACGTAGAATATAATTCAAATTAATACTAATATGGGTTAGATTTTTATTTTCACTTCGCTCTCAATTATGCTATCAAGATTTCTGAAGAAGTCGCTGCAAATTCAATAAAAAGAGAAAAATACTCGAGCAAAGGAAAGAATATTTACTTTTTTTCTCTTTTTCCAGCTCCTGTATCCCTGAACCCTTTGGCGAAAGGATTGTGATCAATCTTCAACTGTGTAATCTGAAAATAAACATTAAATATTAGAATTAAAACAGCAAAAGAAATAGTTTTATAAACTGTCATTGAATTTGGCTTGAGGCGGAAATAAGCTACAAAATTATCTTCACTAATGGTTTAAAGATGATATAAGTTGTTTAAATTTGTTCTTGAGAATAGAACCTCGGGCTTTTAATTTCTTTTCTCTCTCAAGTTTAGACGTTAAGAAATAAATATATTCTGTTTAAAAAGAAAACGCACTACAATGTAACTGTTCATTTTAAGAAATATTCAAACATTAAGAAGTGAATATCCCCCCAGAACACCTAAAGGAAGATTTTTTATTTTATTGCAGCATAATTAATAACAGAATAAAGCTTCAATTATTTGAGAGTACTCGTATTAATCCAATTTTTAATGGAAATCAAAACGAGAAGGAAACTCTGAATTTTATTTCGTTTAACAATAAAAATATTCTGCATGACTTTGATTAAAAGCCTCTCACTTTAATGGCATGGCCACATCAAAAATATCCAGGTTCTTGTGTATGGAATAGTTTTGCTTTTATTAAAACCTATCTTCAAATTTTTGTAAACCTCGATTTATTGTAACATTTTTATAGGTCCAAGGTTTTTTAAGCCAACAACTTAGCATTACTTTTTAAAGAAAACTAAAATGTCTGCTGCTTTAACCAATCGTTTCAAAATGGAAATGACTTCTTATTGTCTTTTTGCATATGTGTTATATATGTAAAACTGTGAAAAACCGATATTGGAGAATGTCGACTTTCCCCGGAGAATGTCAACATTCACCAAATACGTCGGTGAAAGATCGAATATAGCATTGTATTCATGTACATTCGAACCCTCACCGGTGTATGTCGACAATCACAGATATGCTCTGGTGTAGGTCGAAAAGAGAGGCGACTGGCTGTTTCCCATAAATGCAATTGTAAAGGCAAAGGCCTCTTGTGCAATTCAAAGTCTCGTAATAGTTTAAGTTGTTGCAATGAATCAGATTTGAATCACATAATTTAGTAAGTTTTTTATTACTATTATTTTATTTTCTCATTTACTACGTACTGTATAATTAAGTAAATTTTTCAACTTCTATTATTTTCCTTTCTCATTTTGCATGTATTGTGTGTTTTCAGTACTTGTGTGTTTTTTCGCGACTGAATGACGGAGAAGAAAATATAATATATATTCAACATTCACCATTAGTACATGGTGAATGTCGACGTTCACCGGTGTAAGTCAGAAATAAGAGTATTTGGAAAATATTTCGGACATACACCAAGCGACTATGTGAATGTTGCCATTCACCGGTGAAAGTCGACATTCTCCAGATTTCGGTGTTTCACCGTAACCTTTCAACGAGTTTCAAGAAAACTCTTCCAACTTAACAAAACAGTTTTATGTAATTCTTTCTGTTTAGCGGTTGACAATTATAAAAGATCCAAACGGTGAATGTTAAGTTTCCGGTGATCCAAACGGTGAATGTTAGTGGTGAATGTTCTTTTTAGTCCAAAGGGATTTAGTCCCGAAGGACTATTACTTTCGTTTTGCGATTTTGCGTCGATTCACTCTGAATGCCCGTTTCACTTTTCAAATTGTTGCCACTAAATGTTATCGCTCTGCATTAAATTTTAAAAAATGAAAAATCTGCATAAATGTATGCATGTTTCTCGCATTGTGATAAAACCTAGAGCCATCGAATTTTGAATGACGTAATCCTACTGCGAATATGGGCATCTGGAAGCCCTCATTTTGAATTTGAAATTTGCTTTATTATCGATTTTATGTTTTGTAACATTTCAACGAATTTCTGATGAACAAACTAAATGATTTCAAAGCGAGCAATGGCAACACTGTACGGAAAAAAAAACATTTTTATCTCCAGCGCACGAGACTTACGGAAATTCTAAAGATATGTTCATTTTAAAATGATTTTGCGATATTGATTTTGAACTGAATTTTATGGTTTGAGTACGTAGCACATGATATTTAATAAAAAAAAAGGTAGCACACGAAACGTTAAAAAAACGCGCCTTTGGACGTAATTTAAAATCTGAAATCTTTCAGATTTTATTTTTTTTTTTATTTTATTTTTTTACTAGTTTCGTTTTTAAAACAGTAACACATGCAAAAGATACTGTACTTTCAAAATGTACAAATGTTAAATTGTATTTGTTATACGATCTAATTTCAATAATGCATTTCAAAGGATAAGAATACAGAATTTTTATTTAACATTAAATTATTCTGCTTGTCCATGTAGCTTAGTTAAGCTAATGAATTAGTTTGAAAATTCGTACGGAAAGTCTTCTTCTTCATGTTCTCCCTTAAAAGAAAACCTGGTAGCATTCTTTCGAGATACAAAGAGTTTTCCTATTAAAGTGAGGCTAAGACTGAATTTTATCTTAGTTTAAATTGGTCTGCATCTCATCTGTATGTTAGTGATACGTATTTCAAAAAATATATTTCTACAAAACACTGCTACTATTAAACTTGCAAAAAAATTTAAAACTTAAACATAATTCTTTTTAAATAAACCTGCTTTTATGCTTGTAGACAGCAAAAGATTTCTCGGAGCAAATGAGCTAATTCAACCGTGCTCTCACCAATATTACAGATTATTACATATTACATATTATTACAGCAATATTACATATTATTACATATTATACACCAATATTACATATTATTACATATTATACACCAATATTACATATTATTACAGATTCTTCAGTTATGAGATGGATATGGCAAACCACTTACCCAAAGAAAGAAAGCGCAGGACATTCCTCAATTCCTTACGTTCCCGCGCAACTTCGTTTAAACTTACAAACACATGCAGCAAAATTATAAAAGAATTTCGGTTGTATCATCCAACGAGTATTGAAAGTGTGCATTTCTTTTACAATAGCCTTGTATTTAACTTCTGGTCTAAAATCAGACACATCCGGCTCACTTGAGCCTTTCGAAGCAAATGCAAGATTATTAAGAATCCAAACTGCAGTGTCATTCTAGTGAAAAATCTGAATATTGCAAAAATTTACAGTCCATATATTAAATCAGCCTTGCCATGCATTAAATTGATAGTCACTGTATAAGGTATTTCTCCCGCCTTCTTCGCATGCCTTCGTGGTGCTGTGGTCAGCACACTCGACGCGTAATCGAGAGGTCCGTGGTTCGATTCCCGGCGAAGGCGTTGCTCATTTTTTATGACTCTCTTGCTTCCAAATAAATCCTAATGTCTCTACAGGTGTATCACTTAGTGATATTTATCTATCTAGATCTAAAAATCTGTAATATTTTGAGAAAAAGAATGGTCTTAAGATGAAAAACTTTAACACTATACAAAACTAGTACACTTATGAAAACATAAACAGGATGTTACCAATGAACAGTTAAAGCCTACCGACAAATATCATTTGGTGCGATTGTCTCAATTAAAAAGAGTTTGAAATACAGTGAGAATTATCAGGCTATGAAACACAAAGTGCAGAAAATGCAGTTGGCAAATGGCATTCACCGACTAACGTGCTTGCA
>KK115391.1:832433-851676 GCA_000611955.2 Stegodyphus mimosarum | reverse complement strand
CACAACTTTCAATTTATAAGAAGCGCAATCTCTTCTAAGCGCAGTAACTGGTGTATTTGAGTATTGCAAAGCGCTTGAGGATTATCTGCCTAAGGGTAGAGACGCCTTCGTGGAAGACTTTCTAAAGGAAACTGGCTCGTATACGTATTACACACGCGGAGAAACCACGAAAAAAACCCAAGCAGACCAGCCAAATAAATACGTTGAAATACATTTTAAGTGTGAGTATGCATATTAAAGATGATATATCTCTGACATTTACCATGAACAGACAAGTGCTAAAATAATTCATAACGGATCCTGCTCCTTGTATTAAGCAGGTTTTTTTATTTATTTATTTAGGTCTTTTCCATGTACGTAAATATAAAGTTTCCTTTAGGAAGTGTCTTAAGTAGTCGTAATGTGCTCTATCCTAATTAAAATAACGCAGCCCAATCCTCATCTCCAACAAACTTATCCTACTCAGAGAAGGAGATAGGTGCTTACCGCGCAGCTCAGAATTGCTGCTATTAAAGTTTAAGTTTTAGCAAAATAGCAATAAATAAATAAATAAATAAATAAAAGCGTAGGTTCATTTAACTGCAACTTTAACCGACCACCACACCTTGCTAAGTTTAGCGTGACACTCGAAACTGCCACACTCATTTCTGGCAGCGAGACTCGTCATTAGTGGTTAAAGCGCGAATCAAAGTGGAAGGAGGGAAGAAGAATCGTAAAAACAAAAGAAAAATAACGGCTCCAGAACCAATTAATGCGAGGATTTGAAAACACTCCTTCAAATTGTCACCACTGCAATTAAAACGGAAAGGCGCCAAACTCCGCTTCGTCATTCGCGCCTGTCTCTAATGATCGCCCTTTCCCTCTTTTGCTGCTGCTCTTGGTCTTCTCTCTCTGTCTCTATCAATGCTGAAGAGTTCCAATTACCGACCGTCGCTGGCGTCTCTTGCGACAGCCTTTCACACGGAAACGTGCACATACCGTTTCCTGCACTAATTAGTGTCTTTTCTGACGCGGCTGAAATTGGCACTAGGGATGGAAATGTTATGCCTCCCTTTCATTTTATTTAAGCATCGACATTCACATTTTTTTCATAGATTGGGGGAAATAATTTGACTTATAGTGACAGTTTGGAAAAGCAAGAAATAACAAGCATAAATTGCCGTATTTTGCTTTATAAAATCGAATATTCTTAAACAGTGCGTAATTACAGATAAACAATAAGCACCTGAAGCAATGATCAAGAAAACGCATGAAAAGGATATGAAGAAAGAAAGTATGAGCATTGTATGCATATATTTATGAATGCATTTGTATGAAGTCTGAGAAAACATGCACCCAAAATATAAAAAAAATATGCATTAACTAGCAGTGTTTCTCCCGGCTTTGCCATTATTACGCTATTTATTGTTTCGCTTATTAGCCCAAAAGGAGTTAGTCCAGAAGGGCTATCAATTTCGTTTTGGCATTTTGTGGCGTTTCACTTTCTAATTGTTTCCACCAAATATTATCGCCCTATATTATATTTAAAGAAATTAAGTAATGAAAAATCTGCATGAATGTACGTATGTTTCTCGCAGTGTGGTAAAACAACTTCAACTAGAGCCATTCAATTTTGAATAACGTACGTTTCCACCCGAATACGGGCATCTGCAAGCCCAAATTTGGAATCTGTTTTATTATCCATTTCATATTTTGTAAAGCATTTACTAGTTTTTGATTAAGAAACTCAACGATTTCAAAGCGAGCAATGGCAACACTATACGAAAAAATAAACATTTTTGTCTCCAGCGCGCGAGACTGTGTATCGGAAATTCTAAAGATATGCTCCTTTTAAATTCTTTTGCGATATTGCTGTTGAACTGAATTTTATGGTTTAAGTGCGAGTAACATGATATTTAATAAATAAAGGCTAAAAAAACGTCCCTTTGGGGTTAATATAAAATCTGAAAACTGTACAAAGAGGCAATTTTCCCAGAAGCACTATTAATTTCGTTTTTGCATTTTGTGTTGATTCACTAAAAGCGTTCTTTCACTTTTCAAATTGTTGCCACCAAATATTATCGCCCTGTGTTATATTTAAAGAAAATAAATAATGAAGAATCGGCATAAATGTATGTATGTTTCTCGCATCGTGATAAAAAGACGGTATCTAGAGCCATCAAATTCTGAATATTGAACGTTTCCATCCGAATATGGACATTGCTTATTTTTCACGTCTTCTGCTTCGAAATAACCTAATGTCTCTACATTTCTTCGCTGCCCTAACTAAACAGTGGTGGTGGATGATGATTCCACCACCACATTTTTCACCACTTTTTTCATCGACCATGGTGGTGGATGATGATTCTGCCCCACAAGGATATGGGGAATCGGTCCCTTAATCCCCAGTCGTACTTTAAAAGGGGGAGTATATAAGGTATATCTCGCGCGTTCTTTGCATGCCTTCGTGGTGTAGTGATCAGCACGGTCGGCGCGCATTCGAGAGGTCCGTGGAGTATCGGAGAGGGCATTGCTCATTTTTGATCTCTCCTGCTTCGAAATAACCTAATGTCTCTACAATTTCACTGCACTGCAATGATGATATTGCAGAATTTGAGAGATACAATTAAAAAAAAAATGAGAGAATATCACTGGAGAGATATTTTGGCTACGTATGATATTATCCTAGTATTTTACTAAATAAACTTCTTCAGTAATTTAAAAATCTATGTTTCGCGGATGAAGATTTGATTCTAAGGAATTTTTCAGGGTCAATTAAATGCATAAATATTTATAAGGTTAACTAGTAGTGTGAAACGGGGGGTTCACCGACAGGATCTCAAACTCGCAGGCGGATTGCGGATGAGCCCGGAAGCAGGTGAGGCGGTGCAAGTTGGGAGGCGGATTGCGGATGAGCAAACTAACTGATAAGGAGGAGAGTTGTAGGAGTCTGAATTTAGCTGATAAGGTGTCGTCACACTTTCATAAGAGATTATATTTTTGTTGATTTTCCAGCAGTAATTTCTAATTTTAGGATTTTTTTTTCCCTTTGTATTTTTCTTCGTCTTTGCTAGGCATACAATGGTTATTTCCTATGTTCTCTAAACGCCTGGAATTTAATGACTGGCAGGTAGATGTAAATTTTAATTTTTGCCCTATATTTCAAGAATTATAATGTCCTATGCACCCTTAGATTTAACGTATGCCTTACAATTTTTTATTTCATCAGAGCATATTAATTTTCCTTTATCTTAATTACATTACTCATTTTACACAGGACGTTCTTCATATCTTTTAACCATATACTCGTAATTTTATTTCACTTATTAAGTTTTAGGAGTGTAATTATTCAGATATACATTTTAATTTATCATATGATTTTAATTTTAGATCCAATTTTAACTTTTTCCCTTCTTTCTAACCTTCGTAATGTTTAATGTACTCCAATTTATAACTTATTTGCTATATTTTACGAGCGTAATTATTGAAATATATGTTTCTATTTATTATATCATTTAATTTTATATATAATTTCAATCTTTTTTTCATACTTTCTAACATTTGCGATCTTCAACATATTGTATATTTTAACTTATTTCTGATATTTTCTGATCGTTTACATGACCTTCACTTAATTTAGATGTAAAATTTTTAATTTATTTCGTAAATCTTAAGCTTATTTATTATATTATCACACTATACACACTGACTTTTATTTAATTTTAGATGTAATCTTTTAACCTTCTTTCCTATTTTTAATGTTTTTACTTCCCAACATACTCTAAAGTTTAACTAATTTGCTATATTTTCGCATAATATACATCCCATTTGTAACTACTTTCATACATTTTAACTTTCATAATTTCCAGTATAGTCCTAACTTTAACATAATTCGTATATTTTCCTATCATGTACCTAACTTTTATATAATTTTACATGTAAATTTTAACTTCTTTTCTATTTTTC
This sequence comes from Stegodyphus mimosarum, assembly GCA_000611955.2. Classification (NCBI taxonomy): domain Eukaryota; kingdom Metazoa; phylum Arthropoda; class Arachnida; order Araneae; family Eresidae; genus Stegodyphus; species Stegodyphus mimosarum. The sequence goes on along the minus strand of KK115391.1, from coordinate 847,731 downwards.
GACGTTTTTAGTTCCCAACATACTCTGAATTTTAACTAATTTGCTATATTTTCACACTATGTACACGACTTTCATTTAATTTTTAACTACTTTGTACATGACTTTCATATAATTTTTAACTACTTTCATACGTTTTAACCTTAGTAATTTCAAACAGGCTCTTAAGGTTAGCTTAATTCCTCTGTTTTTTATCATATATATGGACTTTATTTAATTTTAGATGCTATTTTTTACTTACATCTTATGTAACTCGTACATTTCAAACCTTCGTAATTTTTAAAGTACTCTAATTTTGAACTTGTTTATTATATTTTCTTACCATATACATGAACTTTAATTATTTTAGATGTAATTTTTATACTTTTCTGACACTTTGTTTCTTTCTAGTTCCCAACATACTCTAAATTTTAACCCATTTTTATAATTTTCGGTTGTAATCACGCTTTTGATTTTACTATTTCAGCTAAATATACACGTTTAAATGTCTTAAATATAGAGATAGTTTTCAATTAAACATTTTATTTTACAACCTTTAACTGCTATTTGTACCCAATTCGTTGAATAGCCTTTACTTACTCTATATTTTATAGTACTGTTTTAATTTGCCAACTGTACAATTTCTTGTTTTATAGCAGTCTTACCATGACTGATTCTAATATTTTTCTTCATTCGCATTTTCAGACTTTAACCTTTCCTGAGTATTCATGTATTTCCTTAAAGTTTTTACATCATTTATATCTGAATACATGCATTTAAGCTCTTCAGTATTACCAATGTTCAGTTTTGAACCTAGATTGCTATTAAGCTAACTTGATAGATTGCGAATTTTTAGAATGAATTCCCAATTTTCATCTATAATTTCAGAACCTTTTTCACTGCTTCATATATACATACAGAAATCTTTCATATTGTTTTAGACGTTTCATACCTTTTAATTCGGTATGTTTTTGCTAATTCATTGCATCCTACATCACTTTAAATGCCCCGACTATGCTAAATTTATCACCTTTTTTCTGCACCAAGTACGAGTATTTCTGCCTTCATAGACAACTTTCAAGTAAAATTAGCGAAATGTCAGTTTTCATTAATTTATTTACCAAGTTATTTTCTTATGAAAGAAATCTTATGAAACACCTGCCATACTTTTACACATCATATATCCTTACCAATATACATATAGTTACGCAAGGAACCAAAGAAAGAAACAGTAAGAGACACTTTACCCAAGTCTCCGCTATATTTCTGAATATTTTTACCTCCATCTGCCCCGAATACAGAAATTTCTTCATAAAATTCTCATCATGTAAGTTAACTATTCTTTACTAAGACACATTTAATGAGGAATAATCCCCTTTCAATGCAAAATTACACCCAAATAATTATAATATTTTCTTATATTTGTACGTATATGTTCGCATTATAGGAACTTTCTATGCATTTTTGAGAAATGTAATTTAATTATTGTTGCTAAATATTGCTGTTTTCCAAGAGAAAAACTCCAAAGGCTATCTAAATCATCCAACTTTTCCTGCATTATTTCCTCAGTACAGAATAACTATCTTAGAACTATTTTCCTAATTTTAAGAACTTAATACAAAATAAGCATGCTCCACTGTAGATTATTTACTATTTTATCCAAAATGAAGATAGAAACTTTACCAAATTTAAGCTTTTTTTTCCCAGAATTCCAACAAAGAACAACTTATTTACCTAAAAATGAGTCTTAGGATATTCTTATCGGCTTCAGATTTGCTATCAGTCGGAAAAACCTGATGTTCACTTTATCTAGCCTTGTCACTATACACATAAGAACCACGAATCATTGTGAAGTACAATCAACATTTTAGATACAGTCAATATTGATTCAACTAACTTTAATTAAATTTAAATTAGAAATTTTAAAAGATAAGCGGATTTATGATACATATTATTAGATTAGTCACAAGCATTATTAGTGGAAAATACAATTAAATACCCAAGACCCACATGCCCACTAAGAACAATACGAAAAGTAAAACTTTATGCATATTTCCACGAAATGTGAAATCTTGTATTTTAGTATAAAACCTGACTAACAAATTATTTCCAATAAGCAGTATACGGATAAAAAGAGTATTCTTATGATACCTTATTAAGACTTAAGCAGTAAGAGAAAGGTAAAGAGATATTCATTAAAACATAATATGAAACAGTTGACAGCTAAATAACGATACATTTCAATATAAATAAAACATTTTTTATTAAAATACATACTTACTAAAATAATTTTTTCTCACAAATTTTCTATTCTATCACGTAAAGTTGACAACGAAATATTCTTTAAAAAGTCATCGCTGTCATAAATACAACAGCATGTGTCTACATACAGTTTTTGAGCAAGTCTTTTAAAGTTCATTGACAACATAGCTTTGTCAGTATAATTCATAGCTTTTTCCCGAGTCGTCTCCATTATACAGGGGTGGCGGCGCTGACTTGGATGATCGACTGCACATCCCTCACAGATAAATACCTCGTTGAGACTGGTTAAGTACTCCTCGTAAATAATATTATTAACTTTCTGCATGCATTGCTCACTAGTTAAATGTTCCAGCTGCTGGCATTTTGATCGCCGTTTTCGTATCTCATCCGGTAACACATTTTGAAATAGAGCAGTTTGGATAGTCTGTGTTACTTCACTGTATAAATCTAAAAGTTTATCGGTCTGATATGACTCTAATTCAAAACAATCTGCTACGAGACGGAAACCACCGCAGGAGCTTTTAAAAATTCGTTGAAGAACACATTGCGCGTTTGTACAAAACACCGCCAACTGATTATTGGCTATGAAGGATGCTTCCGAATACTTGAAATTAAAGTTTGATAATTTTTTCATAAAATCATACCACGTCGCAGGAGTCATACTCACACCCTCAAGGGAAGATCCACAGTTGAAATTATTCTTTTCTGCAGAGTTCTGTATATGAATTCGAACGTTATTATTCCTGCTCACAACGATGGAAAGACGACACATCCGTTCTAATGACCAATAATTGATCACTTCATCATAATTTCGTGATGACTGGTAATGCCGACTCAACCAATCGTCCTGAGGTATCTCGAGTATCTCATTATCTTCTAAACGTGATTTCTTATGCAGAAAAGTCCTTTTATTCATATACGGTTTGGGGGTTATATCGTCATAATAACCGAAGTCCATTTCATCAGAAGAACGCTTCACCTGTGGAGATATAAGTTTTCTAAACGTCAAACTTATTCGAATAGTCTTCACTTCGGGCTGGGATGGAATACCGTGTTTCCAGATTACATTAGTGGGGGGTTTCATCACTAGAAGCGATCCATGTTCAAGACTCAGAATGTGAGTCATATAATTCTCTCTTGTAAAATGCATCACTCGCGTCGCACCGTAACTCAGTGTGGGAATGCAGTAGGAAGGGTCCAGAGAGCTTTCATCGTCTCTGTGCGCGGATATCTTGGCATCTCCGGTAGGGTATTTATTGAGTAGAACGTAATTATATTTTTCGTGGGTGAGTGCTTCCACTTCACTTTTAATTTGCTGCAGCATAGGAGTCCAGGGCTGGGCGGCAATTGATGTCCCCGAAAAACTGTAGGTGAGTCCATCTTCATCCCCGAAGGCGCAACAAAGTCGAGCTGGAATATGTTGACGGCCGTAAATATTCAGTTTCACGGGTTGGAAAGGATAGGTGCACAGTTCCGCAAATATAGAATCAGCTTTTTCTTTGTCATGAAAATCTTTAAAATAGGACAGTATTAACTGATCATCAAATATTTCGGTCATCGTGAGTATTATAAGAGTTAAGAATAACTGCTTCGAAGTACAATCCTCCAAGATTTGCAATGAAATGAGAAATATAGTGAGATAGGATATTTCTAAACAACTTATTTATATAGTCATTTACTGATAAGAAAGGACCATTTGATTCACTATCCTGCTATGATTTCATTCTTCTAATCGATAATCACGTTATTTATTCCGATAACCTCATGTTTTCCAGGAAGATGCCAATCACACTGAATCATCTAAGAATAAACAGATGGGATACTTCTTATCACTTCTGCTTATTCTGTGATTCAGTGTGATTGGCATCTTCCTGGAAAACATGAGGTTATCCGAATAAATAACGTGATTATCGATTAGAAGAATGAAATCATAGCAGGATAGTGAATCAAATGGTCCTTTCTTATCAGTAAATGACTATATAAATAAGTTGTTTAGAAATATCCTATCTCACTATATTTCTCATTTCATTGCAAATCTTGGAGGATTGTACTTCGAAGCAGTTATTCTTAACTCTTATAATACTCACGATGACCGAAATATTTGATGATCAGTTAATACTGTCCTATTTTAAAGATTTTCATGACAAAGAAAAAGCTGATTCTATATTTGCGGAACTGTGCACCTATCCTTTCCAACCCGTGAAACTGAATATTTACGGCCGTCAACATATTCCAGCTCGACTTTGTTGCGCCTTCGGGGATGAAGATGGACTCACCTACAGTTTTTCGGGGACATCAATTGCCGCCCAGCCCTGGACTCCTATGCTGCAGCAAATTAAAAGTGAAGTGGAAGCACTCACCCACGAAAAATATAATTACGTTCTGCTCAATAAATACCCTACCGGAGATGCCAAGATATCCGCGCACAGAGACGATGAAAGCTCTCTGGACCCTTCCTACTGCATTCCCACACTGAGTTACGGTGCGACGCGAGTGATGCATTTTACAAGAGAGAATTATATGACTCACATTCTGAGTCTTGAACATGGATCGCTTCTAGTGATGAAACCCCCCACTAATGTAATCTGGAAACACGGTATTCCATCCCAGCCCGAAGTGAAGACTATTCGAATAAGTTTGACGTTTAGAAAACTTATATCTCCACAAGTGAAGCGTTCTTCTGATGAAATGGACTTCGGTTATTATGACGATATAACCCCAAAACCGTATATGAATAAAAGGACTTTTCTGCATAAGAAATCACGTTTAGAAGATAATGAGATACTCGAGATACCTCAGGACGATTGGTTGAGTCGGCATTACCAGTCATCACGAAATTATGATGAAGTGATCAATTATTGGTCATTAGAACGGATGTGTCGTCTTTCCATCGTTGTGAGCAGGAATAATAACGTTCGAATTCATATACAGAACTCTGCAGAAAAGAATAATTTCAACTGTGGATCTTCCCTTGAGGGTGTGAGTATGACTCCTGCGACGTGGTATGATTTTATGAAAAAATTATCAAACTTTAATTTCAAGTATTCGGAAGCATCCTTCATAGCCAATAATCAGTTGGCGGTGTTTTGTACAAACGCGCAATGTGTTCTTCAACGAATTTTTAAAAGCTCCTGCGGTGGTTTCCGTCTCGTAGCAGATTGTTTTGAATTAGAGTCATATCAGACCGATAAACTTTTAGATTTATACAGTGAAGTAACACAGACTATCCAAACTGCTCTATTTCAAAATGTGTTACCGGATGAGATACGAAAACGGCGATCAAAATGCCAGCAGCTGGAACATTTAACTAGTGAGCAATGCATGCAGAAAGTTAATAATATTATTTACGAGGAGTACTTAACCAGTCTCAACGAGGTATTTATCTGTGAGGGATGTGCAGTCGATCATCCAAGTCAGCGCCGCCACCCCTGTATAATGGAGACGACTCGGGAAAAAGCTATGAATTATACTGACAAAGCTATGTTGTCAATGAACTTTAAAAGACTTGCTCAAAAACTGTATGTAGACACATGCTGTTGTATTTATGACAGCGATGACTTTTTAAAGAATATTTCGTTGTCAACTTTACGTGATAGAATAGAAAATTTGTGAGAAAAAATTATTTTAGTAAGTATGTATTTTAATAAAAAATGTTTTATTTATATTGAAATGTATCGTTATTTAGCTGTCAACTGTTTCATATTATGTTTTAATGAATATCTCTTTACCTTTCTCTTACTGCTTAAGTCTTAATAAGGTATCATAAGAATACTCTTTTTATCCGTATACTGCTTATTGGAAATAATTTGTTAGTCAGGTTTTATACTAAAATACAAGATTTCACATTTCGTGGAAATATGCATAAAGTTTTACTTTTCGTATTGTTCTTAGTGGGCATGTGGGTCTTGGGTATTTAATTGTATTTTCCACTAATAATGCTTGTGACTAATCTAATAATATGTATCATAAATCCGCTTATCTTTTAAAATTTCTAATTTAAATTTAATTAAAGTTAGTTGAATCAATATTGACTGTATCTAAAATGTTGATTGTACTTCACAATGATTCGTGGTTCTTATGTGTATAGTGACAAGGCTAGATAAAGTGAACATCAGGTTTTTCCGACTGATAGCAAATCTGAAGCCGATAAGAATATCCTAAGACTCATTTTTAGGTAAATAAGTTGTTCTTTGTTGGAATTCTGGGAAAAAAAAGCTTAAATTTGGTAAAGTTTCTATCTTCATTTTGGATAAAATAGTAAATAATCTACAGTGGAGCATGCTTATTTTGTATTAAGTTCTTAAAATTAGGAAAATAGTTCTAAGATAGTTATTCTGTACTGAGGAAATAATGCAGGAAAAGTTGGATGATTTAGATAGCCTTTGGAGTTTTTCTCTTGGAAAACAGCAATATTTAGCAACAATAATTAAATTACATTTCTCAAAAATGCATAGAAAGTTCCTATAATGCGAACATATACGTACAAATATAAGAAAATATTATAATTATTTGGGTGTAATTTTGCATTGAAAGGGGATTATTCCTCATTAAATGTGTCTTAGTAAAGAATAGTTAACTTACATGATGAGAATTTTATGAAGAAATTTCTGTATTCGGGGCAGATGGAGGTAAAAATATTCAGAAATATAGCGGAGACTTGGGTAAAGTGTCTCTTACTGTTTCTTTCTTTGGTTCCTTGCGTAACTATATGTATATTGGTAAGGATATATGATGTGTAAAAGTATGGCAGGTGTTTCATAAGATTTCTTTCATAAGAAAATAACTTGGTAAATAAATTAATGAAAACTGACATTTCGCTAATTTTACTTGAAAGTTGTCTATGAAGGCAGAAATACTCGTACTTGGTGCAGAAAAAAGGTGATAAATTTAGCATAGTCGGGGCATTTAAAGTGATGTAGGATGCAATGAATTAGCAAAAACATACCGAATTAAAAGGTATGAAACGTCTAAAACAATATGAAAGATTTCTGTATGTATATATGAAGCAGTGAAAAAGGTTCTGAAATTATAGATGAAAATTGGGAATTCATTCTAAAAATTCGCAATCTATCAAGTTAGCTTAATAGCAATCTAGGTTCAAAACTGAACATTGGTAATACTGAAGAGCTTAAATGCATGTATTCAGATATAAATGATGTAAAAACTTTAAGGAAATACATGAATACTCAGGAAAGGTTAAAGTCTGAAAATGCGAATGAAGAAAAATATTAGAATCAGTCATGGTAAGACTGCTATAAAACAAGAAATTGTACAGTTGGCAAATTAAAACAGTACTATAAAATATAGAGTAAGTAAAGGCTATTCAATGAATTGGGTACAAATAGCAGTTAAAGGTTGTAAAATAAAATGTTTAATTGAAAACTATCTCTATATTTAAGACATTTAAACGTGTATATTTAGCTGAAATAGTAAAATCAAAAGCGTGATTACAACCGAAAATTATAAAAATGGGTTAAAATTTAGAGTATGTTGGGAACTAGAAAGAAACAAAGTGTCAGAAAAGTATAAAAATTACATCTAAAATAATTAAAGTTCATGTATATGGTAAGAAAATATAATAAACAAGTTCAAAATTAGAGTACTTTAAAAATTACGAAGGTTTGAAATGTACGAGTTACATAAGATGTAAGTAAAAAATAGCATCTAAAATTAAATAAAGTCCATATATATGATAAAAAACAGAGGAATTAAGCTAACCTTAAGAGCCTGTTTGAAATTACTAAGGTTAAAACGTATGAAAGTAGTTAAAAATTATATGAAAGTCATGTACAAAGTAGTTAAAAATTAAATGAAAGTCGTGTACATAGTGTGAAAATATAGCAAATTAGTTAAAATTCAGAGTATGTTGGGAACTAAAAACGTCGAAAAATAGAAAAGAAGTTAAAATTTACATGTAAAATTATATAAAAGTTAAGTACATGATAGGAAAATATACGAATTATGTTAAAGTTAGGACTATACTGGAAATTATGAAAGTTAAAATGTATGAAAGTAGATGGTGGGATGTATATTATGGGATGTATATTATGCGAAAATATAGCAAATTAGTTAAACTTTATAGTATGTTGGGAAGTAAAAACATTAAAAATAGGAAAGAAGGTTAAAAGATTACATCTAAAATTAAATAAAAGTTAGGTACATGATAGGAAAATATACGAATTATGTTAAAGTTGGGACTATACTGGAAATTATGAAAGTTAAAATGTATGAAAGTAGTTACAAATGGGACGTATATTATGCGAAAATATAGCAAATTAGTTAAACTTTAGAGTATGTTGGGAAGTAAAAACATTAAAAATAGGAAAGAAGGTTAAAAGATTAAATCTAAAATTAAATAAAAGTCAGTGTGTATAGTGTGATAATATAATAAATAAGCTTAAGATTTACGAAATAAATTAAAAATTTTACATCTAAATTAAGTGAAGGTCATGTAAACGATCAGAAAATATCAGAAATAAGTTAAAATATACAATATGTTGAAGATCGCAAATGTTAGAAAGTATGAAAAAAAGATTGAAATTATATATAAAATTAAATGATATAATAAATAGAAACATATATTTCAATAATTACGCTCGTAAAATATAGCAAATAAGTTATAAATTGGAGTACATTAAACATTACGAAGGTTAGAAAGAAGGGAAAAAGTTAAAATTGGATCTAAAATTAAAATCATATGATAAATTAAAATGTATATCTGAATAATTACACTCCTAAAACTTAATAAGTGAAATAAAATTACGAGTATATGGTTAAAAGATATGAAGAACGTCCTGTGTAAAATGAGTAATGTAATTAAGATAAAGGAAAATTAATATGCTCTGATGAAATAAAAAATTGTAAGGCATACGTTAAATCTAAGGGTGCATAGGACATTATAATTCTTGAAATATAGGGCAAAAATTAAAATTTACATCTACCTGCCAGTCATTAAATTCCAGGCGTTTAGAGAACATAGGAAATAACCATTGTATGCCTAGCAAAGACGAAGAAAAATACAAAGGGAAAAAAAAATCCTAAAATTAGAAATTACTGCTGGAAAATCAACAAAAATATAATCTCTTATGAAAGTGTGACGACACCTTATCAGCTAAATTCAGACTCCTACAACTCTCCTCCTTATCAGTTAGTTTGCTCATCCGCAATCCGCCTCTGGCCTTGCACCGTGTCAATCCGCCTCCCAACTTGCACCGCCTCACCTGCTTCCGGGCTCATCCGCAATCCGCCTGCGAGTTTGAGATCCTGTCGGTGAACCCCCCGTTTCACACTACTTTAACTAAATGTTTGGGTTTTTTTATTATAGAAGAATTTTTCTTTCCAACTCAATTGCAGACGATCGCCGAGTAAATGGCAGCACATTACCAATTTCAATTATACTGTCATCTAGAACAGACCGAGTCTGGGAAGTTTCCCATCAAATATGATAGATCAAGGCAGCGGCTACTTTTGTGTCGTTGCATACATCAGAATACCAAATCCCCAAGTTGAAAGTTAATGCCCAAAAAGAAAAATGACTGTTACGTTAACCTACCACCTTCGCTGCTGGCAGCAAGACAAAGGCGCTAGCATTAAACCCACATACAAACTACTTAACGATCAGATAAGGGGACAGACGGGAAAATGAAAGGCCGTACAGAACGGAAGTACCTTCTATCATTATTGCCCGAACACTCACCGAACAGATAAGGGACGCAGTGAAGCATGAAGAGTTGTCAAATTGTGCAAATGAAATCTGCTCACGATGCTACCGCCAGAAAAGCCACGCGTGTCCTCAGTGACACGTCCTCTCAACGCTTGTATTCCAAGAAGTTCCTGTGGCAGCAAATTAAGGTTTTATTGTCCAACTATCGCTTTAGCGATGTCCAAGATGAACACTATGCTATTATTCTCCATGGATCACAGGTAATTAGTTTGAAACATTTGCCTTCAAAATTAGCTGCTCAGTTGTTTTTTTCGAACGGTATTCCCATGAAAGCTCAACTCTAAAAATTAACGGTAAAAAACATCCAATACAGTGAGCGGCGACAAGTAAAGATGCCAGTATATTATAGAATTCACGAACTGCGGTAAAATTAGGAATTAAAAGAAAATGGCCAAGTTTCAAATAGTATTTTAAGGACCTGTAATACCAAACAGCCAAGTAGAATTCCAACAAGAGCAGTTTCTTTCACTTATTTGTTAGCCTATGTCGAGTTTACTGAAGAAGCACAATAATCTAATTAATTAATGAGTAGTTATAACATGCTAGAAATTCTAGTGCATCATTTTTATTCAGATCATCAAATTAAGAAGAAATTAAGAAGCTTTAAGTCATGGTTTTGATTTTTTGAAAAAAATTTTTGAAAATGCAAAAAAATTGAGATGGATAGAACGTTTGGAGCCTCAGTGGATTTGTCGGAACGAAACTTGTCTTTGTTGTCTAGTTAATTGACTTAATTTAACACTTTTTCCTCGACAAGCTCTGTTTGAAGCTTTGAATGAAAGAGATTAACAAATGAAATTCGAACTCTAGTACTTTTTATATGTATTTACCTTTTCTTTTCCAACGTTTTAAAATATTTCTTGCAAAATTGAGGAAAATAAGGAATAGGTTAAGGATTATAGTTCTTACAGATCCTTAGAAAATTCTATTTTAATTATTAATTTCCCAAATTCGATTGTTTAATTTAGCAGCACTAGGCGTTAATTTTTCTTCATGTAGGAGTTTCGGAAATTTTTCTAAATTCTCTCTCTCTTTATATATATATATAGTATATATGTTTATAGAAAGTAGTAAAAGAACGTAGAGACCTATTTGGTCAAGAATTTTGCGCACTGAGCTGCAAAATTAAAATTAAAGATAAGCAAAAGGAGTAAAATTCTAAAAGCAATCGCCTAAAAGTAAATTTGATATCTTAGTTCCAGAGTAAAAACCTTGAACAAAAACGTAACTAAAAAGTAAAAGCAGTTGTAAAAAATTAATAACCAAAAAGTAGGTATTAAAAAATTCAACATTAATAAGATTTTTTTAAAACACGTAAAAAATTAAGTATTAAAAACACAAGAATAAATAACAATGAATGGCAGTAAGTGGCAATTTAGCCTAACTCGAGGTTAGTCACGGACTTATCAAGGGAAAAGCGCGAAAAATTCGAGTGTAGCTAAGCTCCATTACGCGTTTCGTCAAACGACAATAATTGAGAAAGAAGCGATAAAACATTAATAGAAAAATAAAAGAAACTGTATAATATAGTTGGTCTCAATTCTTATCGTTTCTTTTCCCGACGCGTCTGCCATAAAATTTAAAATAAATAAAAGCACTACTGAATAAACTTTACAAAAACTTGGTAAGGATAATGTACAAATAAACATAACTAGCCAATTAGGCATGAGTCAGAAATTACAAAATTTTATGTAATATGTCTATATCAAACATAATAGTATATATTTTTGATATAGCACATATGGTGAGTTGCTTCGCAAACAGTTTTACGCAAGCTATTAATAAAATAAAAAGTAGTTTATCACTTAAGCATCCAACTACCATTTAGGATAAGTCAAAACTAATTAATTTTTTAGCTTAAGATAGCAGAAGAACCACTGCAGCATTCTGAACCACTGAAGTTATAATGTAATACAATTTCATACTGTGTCCAACTAGAAGCATTGTTTTAATAATTTAACAATGTGGGCATTAAAATGTTTATGTTTGAATGAAGGTACAGGTACGCCTTTAGAATTTTAATGAAGGTATAGATATGTCTTTACAATTTTAATGAAGCAATCAGGCGCCTGTGAAATATATAACGTACACTTCAAAAGTTTTTGAACAGTTATTTGAGGAAGCCGCCCAGAGGGGGAAGTGGTTAGTGACTCTGACTGCCGTGCCAAAATTGGCCCGGGTTCGAATCCTGGAGAAGGTATGGATGTAAAATTTGTAAGGATTGTAATTTGTAAAGGATGCAAAGATGGTCCACCTACTAGGAGTTCTCCATAATAAAGATACCACCGCTTCCGGCCTTACTAGTGGCTAACACATAGAAACGGCTATTGAAAAAACAAACTATTGAAACTATTGAGCCCACTATTGAAAAAAAAAGTTACTTGATGGACCTTTAAGTATGAACACAGGCCAGAATGAATTATTTAATAACTAAGAAGTCAAACACATTTGCGAGTCCTGAAGCCTAACAATCAAAGTCAAAGCAATATGATGTGGAAGCCGAAATATTAAATAACAAATTGTACTGTTAATCTACCATCGCCAAAAATCTAGATTTTTGTTTTTAATTCTAATTCCGTTTTCTCGTCTTCCATAAAGGAAGAAAAAAAGATAATATTTTTTAATTATTAAATAAAATAAAAATTTAAAATAAAATAACTCAATAATCTTAACCGAGAACGAAATTTCAAAAAGCAGAAACTATCTCTATAACCCGTAAAATTTCCGAAAAAAAATATGATCAAGATACACACAGGTGCTAAGTGGCTCCAAATATCTTCCACGGCCAGACATGATAAACACACTCGAGTATAAGTTACATACGCATCGCCGCTACCGCCGCTGCTCAAAGCATTTGAATTAAAAAATGTTAGATTTAACTGGCCAAATTTTCCATATTCCAGTTTCTTAGACTTCTTGCATAAAAGTAAAATTTTCTGTCCTTAAATCTTAATTTGCCTTTTAAACTTCCTGCTTTTATATCCACTTAGTTAATTGTTTTCTCCTATATAAAAATTTATGAGCAATTAATTGGCTTCTGAAATCTTACTGAATGTTTAACCATGTAAAATCGAAATTTTATAGTCGAAGGAACTCAGCATCTGATCGAAGTAAAATTACTGAGCCGGAGAAAAAACCGTTCGCTGAGCATAAAAATGGATACTTTCTGAAAGAAAAATGGAAATTTATCGATTATTAAAGATAATTATAATATTATTAAACCCTGTAAATGTTTAATAAGACAGCTTCTTTTCAAAAATTAATATGTTAAGAATGTAGTAAGATAGTCAGCGTATCAGTCGGGTACATCGACGATCTTCGTAATCGTCTCCTGGCAACAGCGCAATTTACGTTTTAATGTTTCTCGCTCCTGAAGTCAACAAGAGATCGGAGTAATCATCGAGCTTACATTCATAGAAACGACTACACAGAATCAACATTGGGTAACACTAATACGGCAATAGAATCGACTCTGGCTTATGATCGACACGATGAAAATTCATTTTGCAAATGATGTAATGATGAAGGAGATGCTTAATGTATGTTTCTCACCACTACAGAACCGTCACGAGCATATAATTGACACAGTTTAGGATGGACATACCATTCAAACGATGTAGGATGGACATAGGCATAGAACCAGCAATGTACACAACCGATATGGGTCTAGGAACCATACGGCGCATATATTGCAAGGTTTTAGTTTAAACTAACAAAGTTTCATGTTAATTTTTTCTTTCCTGTAAGTTCTTATTTCCACTTCTCGTTAGAATGAGCGCGCGTTTCAGCTGTATGCTAATTTGAAGTGGAGCCAAGTTTTGGTATTTAAAGGTTAGCGAGGAACTTCTCAGTGCGAGAGAGCTTTTAGTCTCAGATCACTGCGGCTGTGTTCGTCATCCACCTGACTAGCTAGTATTTAAATTCTAAGCCTTAGCGCTGTTACGCTATTACTTATTGAAGAAATCTAAGTGCGTTAGTATTAGTTAAATCTTGCTACGCATCCTTGATCGTTTAGCATAGAGGCCAACCTCGCGTTCATAGCTCTGTGAGCAACGACTACTTATTTTCTATTTAACTTTATTTTAAATTATTTGATTGTTCAAGTTAGACTCAAGTTCGGTCATTATTTTCTGTTATCCCTCCCGAATTGGGAAGTGGCTGTAAATAATAGTGGTTTAATAAAAGAGGATTTTAAATCCTTCTTACGTGCAGTTACCACAATATTCTACCACAGAACATAGCTGCATTCAGCTCCCTGCTCATGATCAGGACTTTAACTACTTCACGAATATGTTCGCCAAAAGCATGCACAGAACACTCATTCCTGACAATATGACACACTAGCAAACACTCGATTCTGATGGCATAGCTTAGACAAAGCTTGTAATTAGTAACGCCGTCTAATAAAAACGAAGAAAATTTGATTACAATATTAATTTTATATGTATAGGATTGAAACTTCTTTCTGCAGCAGCCGCATCTTCTGCGCATTTTGAACAGTGTCGATCTCGTGCAGTATTTCCGAAACATAAGTAGGTTTCTTAATATGCTCTGTGTTCAATGAATAATTTTGTTTACTTCTTAGATGCCACTTACATCTTTTATACTTTGGAACCACACCTGGGATACTGTGAACAATCTCCAGGCCCACATAGTTATCGTCTGGTGATGGGTAGTATAAAAGTGATAGCCGAGGGACTCGAGACAAAGGAATGGGTCGGGTTCTGAATATGATGAAAAACCATTCTCATCCCACCTTTTTCAAAGAACCCTGCATGTAACGAACAAGCAACGGGGTGCAAACTATGAACTGTTGACCCAAGTCCTCACGCAGCCAATAGGAGTATGGAATTATGATGATGATGTAGAATGCCCCACTCTTCTATCAAAAGCTTAAATAGGCAGGCTTTTCTATAGGATAAAATTTTGGGGAAGTTAGATGGAGGGTGGAAATTTAGGGGTGGTTTAGAATGTTCTAAAGCGGGTCTCGTTCCTGTCGGATCAACCCCTATATGTCATAGTTTTCAAAGTGACGTTTTTGCAGTTCAGCAGCTGTCAGGTAACTGTGAAAGAAGATGGTTACGAATTTGAAATGAAACAAAAGAATTCTGCGAGAATTTATATTGCACAGTAGAGGCTGATATATTTATTCAGCTTCTGTTTTTATTTCTGTTACATATTTCGACTGATATTCATGCTTCAGATATATTCATTCACTTTTTAATTTGATCAATTTCTACAATTTCTAATCTAATTGTTATACTAGAATTTTTACTTAACAAACAAAAATAGCAATTTTATTGTTATGGAAATACAGAAGAATTTGTTCAGTCAAAG
>KK115391.1:793188-827654 GCA_000611955.2 Stegodyphus mimosarum | reverse complement strand
GACAGGACGTCAATCTTTTATTAATTGCCTCCATCCGTTGCAACCTTAAGTAGTTATTCACCCTTAGTAATTCCATCAATTTCTTTAATTTGTTTCATTTCCAGTACATTATTACTGAGCTTGTCGCAAACTTAGGGTAAATATGAGTCAGTTTCTTTTCAGGTCCTGCAATTTTCCATATTTCATTAGACGAATAACAAACAAACCGCCAATTTAGAAGCGTTAGTAAATGTGATCTGAAAAACTCAGTCTTAAAAAAAAAAAAAAAAAAAACTTACGTTTTCTTAAAAATACTTGCACATTTGTAGAGATATCAGGTTATTTTGAAAAGGTATAGAAGTGAAAAATGAGCAACGCCTTCGCTGGGAATCGAACCACGGACCTCTCGGTTACTCGTCGAGCGCGCTGACTATTACACCACGAAGGCATGGGAAGAAGGCGGGAGAAATACCTTATATAGTCCCCCTTTTAAAGGGCGACTGGGATTTTGGGAACCCAGTCGCCAAATCCCGGTGGTGGAGAATCATCATCCACCACCTTTTCAGTTCGGGCCGCAGTTTAAAGACATTAGGTATTTATTTGGAAGCAAGAGATGGGAAGAAATGAGCAACGTCTTCGCCGGGAATCGAACCACGGACCTCTCGGTTACGCGTTGAGCATGCTGACCACTACACCACGAGGGCATGCGAAAAAGACTGGAGAAATACCTTATACATTGAAAGAAATTTTTTGCATTCAGTGAGCTTTAACTATTCTTGATAAACATCGTTCGCGCTGAAGAAAAGTTTAAGTCATCATCTAAGTTTTCAACTCTGCATCTTTGTTGCAAGTCACACAATGCATCGTTAGTTATGAAAACACAGATTAAACATTTTGATACCCTTCTAGAAACCTTATACATAGTACCTCCAAAATCTGGAACGTGACATTAGTCTTATAGTTGAAATCCCAGAGATTGACCTTTCGTATCCACGAGCAAATCGGGAACAAAATTCAAGCTAAATAAAGCAAAAGTAAAATTTTAATCGTATTTACGCTATTCTTTTCGCTGTCATCTCTATTTGACTGATCCATCTTCTGATAGTTAGTGAATTAAAAGTAACAACGAACCTTAAAGAGCTGATAGCGGTACTAAATCTGAGATATAGGAAAATAGCTTTGTCCATATAAGGAGACATTAAAATAAATATATCAAATCCCAGGAAGCTAAAATTTTGTAGCGATCAGAAGCGTTTAATTTTGAATGCATAAAAAATACTTAAAAAATTACTATTGAAATTTTATTTGTGTTAATTAAATTTCAAATAATTCCAGTATTGATATATGCAATATATCTCACGGTTTTTTGCTGTCTCTTTTGAATTACCAGCATGGTTTTTGAAGAAATTTTATAACAGTTATATATGTACTCTTTCTTACATGATATGTATGTATTATAAATGTTGTTGGACGTCCCAAGGCAACGAGAATCAGCTTAATATTCATAAATTTGCAGGACTAGTTTCGAAGATTTATATATAGAACCTTCTTGGCCCTCTTGCTGATGAAGCAGAACCATTAATTACTTATATTCAAACCTTCGAAACTAGTCCTGCCAATTTAGGATTATTGGTGCTGAAACCTGTTGCCTCAGCATCTCCAATAATCGTTGTTCGGCTTGTTAATTTTCACTCAGATACTGTAAATGTGTTAGGTATGTTTGGGTCGTTTTCAGAATATCTTGATTATATTCTTCGTGTTCTTGAAAGCGGATCTTTCGCGAAGACGAAGAAGCAAATCCTTTGTCTATTCGAAGGTCTTCGACAATGTCTTCAGCACTTCGACGAGCATTTTCAAAACTATTATAAATTCACTAAACCAGGAGAGGGAAGATCTACTCTTTAAGTGGCGTGTTTTGGAGATTTAACTTTTGGCAATTTGTGAAAGTACCAGTAGTTGAAATGCAACCACATAGAGGGGAGGATCCTCTCAAGCTATGATGCTTACACTCGTCAAGTCTTCTTTTACAGATATTATTAGAGGACCCCTGTGAACAAACTTAAGCTCGTCAAATGTTCAGCTGCTGATAGCAGAATGTTCACAACGGTATTCTACGTGTTATCATAAAGACGAACAAATGCCACGTTGAAAAACTTCTGCGCAGGCAAACTACCCTTTAAGCAGAAAGCTGCTTTAACCTATCAGATATAGATATAGACATAACATGTGACGATAGGATTGCCTTCTGGTTAAAGCGCCAGACCTCCCATCCCAGAGATAGCAAGTTCGAATCCCGGCCGTGGAGTTACTTTTCCTCAATTTATGATTTTCACTTGTACATTCTGTTCAAATTTTTATAATTCAAAACTATACGTATTTGTTCGATGTGGGGTAGGGTTTGATTACCCAGGCACCCTGGTGTTAGGCACCGCAGTTACCTCTTGCTTAGACATAACATGTAAATTTTTCCTTTGCTTCTGTTTCATAAAACCCAAAAATTTAAGAATCCGAGAATTTATTTATCCGACATTTAAAAAAAGATTATGGGAATAATACAAACTGAAATATATCTGCAAATGTTTTCGCAAATTTCGTACTCGGTAACTTTCAGAGAATCATATATTTCAAGCGACAAATGTTACGCTTCGCTGCATATAACTCCACCGTCATCACAAAATCTATATTCAGAATCTCTCACATAAAGAAATAAGAACTTTCCTTTTATGTGAGACTTGGCGTCAATTTTCGCCGGTATAATTTGTGAAACAGCAACAACAAAAGTTTAACCAACAATGGCAGAACAGAAAACGTAAAAACGTTATAGTATTAATATTTATTTCCAATAAAGAAACATCGCAAAATCCACATCTCGAAACATTTTTCACACTAAATTGTGCGAACGTGTATTTTACTCAGACGCATTTGCAAATAAAAATAAAAAGCAATTTAATAGTTTTTTTTTTTTTATCTTTTGCCTGTTTTCCTATTCTGTTAATATATTATTAAAAATAGCGTGCGATTTATTTTATTCTAAGTAACGGAAATATTGGTTTGCTCGAGAAGTAAAACATATATATGTATTTAAAGAAGTGTGGAAATAGAAAGAATGGTAATTTGATCGTGCTTTCGGTTGCGAAAGCAAACTGTATTATCGTTTGAGAAAGATAATCAATATTGGGTCGTTTTGCTGAAAATAATTCCTTTTTTATTTCATATTTCGTGAGATTTATTTTCTCTCTCTGTCGAAGGTAAAAAGAAAAAAGATAACATAAGGAAAAAAATACGAAATAAAAAAAATCTGAAAGATTTCAGATTTTAAATTAAGTCCAAAGGGGAGTTTTTTAACGTTTTGTGTGTTACCTTTATTTATTAAATATCATGTTCTTCGCACTTAAACCATAAAATTAAGTTCAACAGCAATATCGCAAAATAATTTTAAAGTGAGTATATCTTTAGAATTTCCGATATACAGTTCCGCGCGCTGGAGATAAAAAGTTTTTTTTCCCCCCCGTAGAGTGTTGCCGTTGCTCGCTTTCAAATCGTTGAGTTTGTTCATCGAAAATTCGTTTAAGTTTTATAAAATATGAAATAGATAATAAAACAAATTCCAAATTTAGGCTTCTAGATGCGCATATTCGGGTGGAAACCTACGTTATTCAAAACTGGATGGCTCTAGGTACCGTTGTTTTATCACATTTGGAGAAATATATACATATATTTATGCAGATTCTGAATTATTTAATTTCTTTAAATATAATACAGGGCGATAACTTTTGGCGGCAACAATATGAAAAGTGATACAGCCTTTTATAGTGATTCAACGCCAAAATCGCAAAACGAAAGCAATAGTCCTTCAGGAAAAAAGCCCCTTTGGACTAAAAAAAAATTTTTTTTCCTTCAAAATGTTTATTACTCTTCTAAAGTGATCTAAATGAAAATTAAATGCGTAGAAGGAAAAATTTCGAAACTGCTTTAATCTAAAGCCATTCCAAAATGCCACCGTTATCGAAAATAATGTTTATATACGAGGCACGTCCAGAAAGTAAGTTCCGTTTCAATTTATCTCCGCTGCAGCTCTGCGATCGCAGTTCCGCACATGCGCAGTAGACGCTCTGTATCAAGGAGAAGAAACGCGCGCCATTTGGAGATCGCTGTCAGTCACGTACGCTTTGTTGTGCTTGTTTACAATGTCGGTGTTGATTGAAAATCCCGCCGCTTGTGAAATCAGATCTGTGATTCGTTTTCTGAATGCGAGGAAAGTGAAACCTAGTGAAATTTATCGGCAAATTTGCGATGTTTACGGACCAAAAGCGATGAGTGATTCAATGGTGAGAAGATGGGTCCGAAAGTTCAATGACGGACGTAGTGATGCGCACGATGAAGAACGAAGTGGGCGTCCATCTTTGGTTACAGAAGAACTGGTTCACGCGATTGATGACAAGATCCATGAAAACCGAAGGTTTACAATTAGTGCTCTCGCTATGGAATTTCCCCAAATTTCACGATCACTAATGCATGAAATTGTTACCGAAAAACTGAAATTTCGTAAACTTTGCTCACGTTGGGTACCAAAGATTCTTACTGAGCAACACAAAACAAAACGGATGGGTAGTGCACTTCAGTTTTTGACCCGTTATGCTGAAAGCGGTGAAGAATTTCTGACACAGATAGTCACAGGAGATGAAACTTGGGTTTCTTACGACACCCCTGAAAGTAAGCGGCAATCAATGGAATGGAGGCACACTTCATCCCCAGCAAAGGTTAAGCCGAAGCAAATCTTGACACCTCGAAAAATGATGTGCACAGTGTTCTGGGACTGGAAAGGCATCTTACTCATTAATTTCTTACCGCGTGGTCAAACAATCAGAGCAGATGCTTATTGCGAGACACTTCGGAAATTGCGCCGTGCAATTCAGAATAAGCGCCGAGGATTGCTGTCAAAAGGTGTTGTTTTTCTTCACGACAACGCACGACCACACACTGCAAATGTGACGAAAAACCTCCTACAGGGATTTGGCTGGGACGTGTTTGACCATCCTCCGTACAGCCCTGACCTCGCTCCTAGCGACTTTCATCTGTTCTTACATCTTAAGTCTTTCCTTGGCGGTCAACACTTTAACAATGACGACGAGCTGAAAGAAACTGTTTCCAACTGGTTGAAGACACAGGCGGCAAATTTCTATGAAGAAGGTATACAAAAACTTGTGCCACGCTATGACAAATGCCTGCAATATTTCGGCAGTTATGTGGAAAAGTAGTTTAAGAGTTGTTGAATTTTGTGCAATAAATAACTTTTCTGTAGCTGTACACAATTTACTTTTATTACCAAACGGAACTTACTTTCTGGACGTACATTGTATATTTTCAAACGATTTCTTCTCTAATTACAAATGCTTATTATTTCTTTAATGCGATCTAAATGAAAATAAATGCCTAAAAGGAAAAAACTTTTGAAGCTATTTTAAATACAATGCATTAAAAAATGCCATTATTGTCTAGAATTATGCTTATTATCATTATTTTAAATTGGAATGAACCTGATCATAGTTTATTCAAAAGGTTTTGGCTCTACGTGGTTCGCATAAACGATTGCTATTCCAATAAGAAAAACACGTTTTCCGGCTTTCCTTCCTCCTGAACTAAAGATGGATGAATCTTAGAGCTGTAATTCCTGCATTTTCAGTACCTTACCGAAACAATTTGCATTAACATGGATGGCACAGAAAGCACTGTCGCAATGGGAATAATCCTTCTGGAGATTGTTTTCCCGTATCATTTCTCTTCACCGTGTCTAATTATTTATTTATATTGACAAAACTCATAATGAGATTCGAGGTCAAGGTTGAAGAATCGAGAGAGAAGGGGTGCAGAAATAAAGAGACTTAGTTACTGAAACCCGTGTTTAGAGAGATGGAGGACGGAACAGTAGGTTTATTCGAAATTAGCATGATTCTCATGCTTTGATGACTACGCCGATAAGGTCTTAGGACAATGTCTCTTTTTCATGCTTGTTTGCTCAGTTGAGTCGTGCGGTTTTGTTGCTGCTTGCTGTGAGTGCTTCATCGAACAACAATTGTAGCAAGTCTAGAGCCGCTGGGAACAGTGGTGGAAAATTTAAATTATTTATCGTTTAATTCTTCAAACCTTAATGCTTTTCAAACAAAGATATGGAGAATAAGATAAGCAAGGGATTTTGAGATGTCTTTTCAAAATATTTTTCAGGGCATTTTTTAAATCACGCGATACTTGTATTTGTAAGAATTTCTGCAACGAACGCTTTCTCACGGACAAGCATTTTGGTCTGCAAATAGTTTTCTTATTATTTTGCGTGTCGCTTGGAGGTCAGATTCTTAAACTATTTGCTCATACTCATACTTGAATTTTTCTTTAAATTAAGCACGGCAAACTTAATTCAGCAGCATTTTTGTCCCAACTGTATTTAAGTATTATTAGAAAGTACTATCTGCTAAAAAAAAAAACTATTAAAAAAAACAAAGTATTCATTGTTACATCATATTCTTCTTAGGGAATCGTTCACGGTTACGGAGAAATTATAAGTGTTAACTGATTTAAATACAATTAAAAGAATAGAAAAATCTGAAAGATTTCAGATTTTAAATTACGTCCAAAGGCGCGTTTTTTTAACGTTTCGTGTGTTGCCTTTATTTATTAAATATCATGTTCTTCGCACTTAAACCATAAAATTCAGTTCAAGAGTAATATCCCACAATAATTTTAAAATGAGCATATCTTTAGAATTTCCGACACGAAGTGTCACGCACTGGAGATAAAAATGTTTTTTCTCGTACAGTGTTGCCATTGCTCGCTTTGAAATCATTTAGTTTGTTAATCAGAAATTCGTTGAAATGTTACAAAACATAAAATCGATAATAAAGCAAATTTCAAATTCAAAATTAGGGCTTCCAGATGCCCATATTCGCAGTAGGATTACGTCATTCAAAATTCGATGGCTCTAGGTTTTATCACAATGCGAGAAACATGCATACATTTATGCAGATTTTTCATTTTTTAAAATTTAATGCAGAGCGATAACATTTAGTGGCAACAATTTGAAAAGTGAAACGGGCATTCAGAGTGAATAGACGCAAAATCGCAAAACGAAAGTAATAGTCCTTCGGGACTAAATCCCTTTGGACTAAAAATGTACTTTTCGTAACTTACTACAAAGCAGTTTGAAATTTTCTTATTATTATTAGCCCAAAAAGAGTATTAGTTTCGAGACTCGATTTTGCGTTGTTTATAAGGTATTTCTCCCTCCTTCTTTGCATACCTTCGTGGTGTAGTGGTCAGCACGCTCGACGCGTAACCGAGAGATCCGTGGTTCGAGTTCCGAGGCAGCGTTGCTCATTTTCTTCTCTCCTGCTTCCCCCCCAAAAAAATCTAATAACTCTACACTGACGCCCGAACCACCGGGATTTGTCGTTTGGGGACCCTAATCCCCAATCGCCCTTTAATAGGGGGAGTATATAAAGCAGTGCTCCGCAACTGGTGTGCCGCGGCACACTTGTGTGCCATGAGTAGGATATAGGTGTGCCACAATCAAATACATGTATTTGACATTTTGCAATTTTTTATCATGTATTTAATACACAATGACAATTTTTTTTCCTTAATAATGTCTATTTTAAATGTTTTTATATATTTCACTGTTGTGTGTGTGATTGTAAGTGTGTCAGCATTTGAATTTTTTCGGCACTTCCTTGATAACTCGGAACTCAAAAATATATAACTTTTTTTTAAACAAATTTAAACGAAATATATTGGTTTCAGACCATTTTTATTAAAAATAATAGCTCTAAAACTGTTTTTTTAAAAATTTGAAATAAACCAATCAAATTGAAGAATTTTTGTTTTTTAATTTTTTAAAAAAAATTTCGATTATTATGATAATTATTATAATTGCATATAAATAAATATGTTATGGTTTTATAATTGTATATTTTTCAAATTAAAAACAAAAATTTATTGTAAATTTTGTGTATATATTAATACATACATACATTAGCTTTTGGTGTGCCACGAAATTCCAGAAAGATTTTTTGTGCGTCGCAGGTGAGAAAAGGTTGCGAAGCACTGATATAAAGTATTCCTCCAGCCTTCTTCGCATGTCTTCGCGTCAGCACACTCGACGCGTAACCTAGAGGTCCGTGGTTCGATTCCCGGCGAAGGCGTTGCTCATTTTTCAAAATTCCTGCTTCAAAAACCTAATGCCTCTACAATCCTTTCATTCGAGTCTGTTACCATTCGAGTGAACGTAAGATATTATTCTTCTATATTTAATCGATCTGTTATTAATTAACAAACTAAACTATGTAAAAGCAATAGATGGAGTTCTTAAAAATATTATTCTTTTATATTTTAATCTGACTGATTTAAATTTTAAAAAAATCTTAAAGCTTTCATGTTTTAACGGTCCCCCAAATAGGTATATTAATGTTTTTTACGCTCTCGCTGAGCTCGTAGTCTACCAGCCAGCTGTTACACTCGCCTGCGCTGCTAACACTTTTTTTTAGCTTTATTGTTAAGCATCAGTTTCTTCGCACTTACGCCATACGCAGTTCAACAGCAAAACTGCAAACAATTTAAAGCAGTATGCGTTCAGAATTCCTGATGCAGCGTTAAGTGATGGCATGCATTTTTCTATTTTTTGTTCATTTTCTCAGCTTATCATATCGATGTTCAGTTTTCTTACTACGATGGCTTTAAAAACCTTTTTTTTGTGTGTGTGTGTGTGTGTGTTTTATTACTAACGTTTTGCCTGTTTATTTAATAAATATCACGCTTTTGCCTCTTACGGCACATAAAATCCGATTCCACAGCAAAATCGCAAAACATTTAAAACAGCATATCTGTAAAATTTACAGCAGATAGCATTGCGCGTTGGAGATAAAAAGTTTTAATTCCGTACAGTGTTACCACTGCTCGCTTACCACTTTGAAATCATTGAGTTTTTTTAATCAAAAATTTGTCAAAGTTTTACAAAATATGGAATAGATAATAAAACAAATTCGGGCTTCCAGACGCACACGTTCGGGGGAGGGAGGACTAAGTTATTCAAAATTGGATGGTTGTAGGTACCGTTGTTTTATTTTCGCAATGCGAGAAACATGCGTACATTCCTGCAGATTCTTCATTATTTAATATCTTTAAATGTAATTAAGTCGATAATATTTGGCAACAATAATTTAAAAAGTCATAAACTGTTTAGAGTGTTTCAATGCCAAAAAAAACTGATATCCCTTTCGTGACTAACGTCCTTTTGGGATTCAAAAGGGTTTAATTCACGATATTTCTAATAAAAAACATTAAATACTTTTATAGATTTATACTACATTTTTTTCATTTTTTAAATATACAGAAAATATATGACATTATCATATTAGTATATTCCTTAAGTATCCTATATAATGCGTCCTGCTGTTCAGCCTAGGCCACATGTCTGTTGATTTTAAATTTTAAATTTAAATAAAATTGTTATTTGAATCTTATCTGTCTTATATGTGAATTTTGAATTTATAGAGAGATAGGACTTTTATTTGTATGTAAACCAAGACATTTCGATTAGAGTCTGCAGTTTTTTTTAAAGATTAGGCTTCTTTTTAGTTACAGCTATTTTATTTACTATTATTCTTAAAGACAAACTGCACAGGTTGTCTGTAACATTAAGTAAAAACAACTGTTAAGGAGGGGACAGCTAATTTTTTTTGTAACAGGAAACTTAACTTACAAAAAGAAGCAATTCAGCGTTCAATGTTTCAGATGCCAGATTTGTTGTTTACATACTACTTCACCTGCTGCCGGCTTTAAGAAATTCATCGGAGGGAGGGGGAGGGAGGAACAAGATGTAGAGTAACAGTGAAAGAAGGATATAAAAGCGTTTTCTTCTTATTATTTCTCTCATATCTGATTATCTGGTTCTCTTTCTTTCTCTTTCTTTTTATCTTTTTAGCATGCTAATTCAAGCTGAATTACCCTCATTTCTTATGCAACGTGACCATAAATATTTGAACTAAGCACATCGTATAACCTTAATTAATTCAAATTTTAGTCTTAAATTGCATTTAATTTTCGCATTACCTGTAAATAAGTCGTCCGCTGGCCTTTGTCACTGAAATGTAAAATCCTTACTTAATTGCGTGCAATACTCATTAAGAACATTTTATGTAAGAAATTTTTTTTAGCTGAATAAGGCAGCGTGGATGGGCAGTGAAACTTTCTTGTTCCGCATTCGAGAAATTTGGGTAATAGCCAGGAGCTCATTTTTATCAAAGACAGCAGTTTCATCTCAACTCGTCACTGTATAAATCGTTATATATCCTCGAGTTTAAATATGAGATTTAATAAATTTTAAATGAGTAATATTTAAAAAAGGCATAAATTCATTCAACTTTTATTAGTTTTGAATAACTCGTACTACTTGTGTATGTCTGTAGCATGTATAATTCGAAAGTTCTTTAAAATGTTGAATACGAGCCATTTTCTGGCCCACCAGCGGCCGAGCGGTTAAATCGCAGAACATTGGTCGTTTCGACCTGATTTAGATTCCACACGAACAAACTGACTGCACGGTCGTTTTCGTGGGTTTCGCCATGTGTAAAGTGCATACGAGCCAGTTTCCCATCTAAAGTCCTCCACGAAGGCACCCCTCCCCTTAGGTAGACAACACTACTGTGCTTTGCCGTAATCATATAAACCAATAGCAGTCAATAATCCTAGTCTTTGAAATACTTTGGAATCCCTTAGAAATAATGCTACTTTTATAGGAGGAGAAATTTCAACAGGTAACACTTCTTCAATTTTGGAATTATTGAACAAGATTATTCTTTCCATGTCCTATCTATCGAACTTTGGTACACTGACCTTTGACACGATGGCCAAAAATGGTGTAAAGCTTTCTCTAAATATTTTAATACTGTATCAGTATTTTCATATAAATGTTGCGCTTGCAAAGAATAACAAAAAACAAACAAACAAACAAAATAAGAATATTATATAAAGAAAAGATGTAATTAATTCTGAATGAATATATAATACCATTAACTTTCTGAACTTTTTTATCAAAACTATTTTTCATTATATGCTCGATCAAATGGAACAGAAAATCGCTATGTTGACAGTACTTTTCTAAGCACTAACATTTATTCTTTTGGAAATAAAAAAATGAAGATTAACAAGTAAAATATCCATACATCTATCTCCTTACTCAGGCATTCTGAACTGCACAAAACTTTATTTCATAATATTTACTTAATCCAGGTGGCATCATTTCTTAAGTTCGAGAACAGCTGATACTGTATTTTGCATTTTATAACTATTTCTATAAAAACCCATAATTAAGAATGCTAAAATAAACTTAAAATTTTTGCGAGTTGCTTAAACTTAATTGGTTTCCAAAATTCACAATTAATATGCAATATCTTTTGGGAGAGGTTCCTTTACAATTTTATTTTCACCGGGAAGGAGGATTTACCAGCATTAACTCTTTTTTAAGTCCAAAGGGCCTTTGTTCCTGAAGGACTATTGTTTTCGTTTTGCGATTTTGTGTCGGTTCACTCTGAATGTGCGTTTCGCTTTTCTAACTGTTGCCATTAAATATTACAGCCCTGTATTATATTTAAAGAAATTAAGTAACGAACAATCTGCATAAATGTATGTATGTTTCTCGCATTGTGATGAAACGATGGTACCTAGACCATCGAATTTTGTATGACGTAATCCTACTGCGAATGTGGGCATCTGAAAGCCCAAACTTAGAATTTGTTTTATTATCGATTCCATATTTTGTAAAACTTTAACGAATTTTTGATGAACAAACTCAAGATTTCAAAGCGAGCCATGGCAACGTTGTACAGAAAAAAAAAGTTTCCTCCAGCGCGAGAGACTGTATTGGAAATTCTAAAGATATGCTCAATTTAAAATTATTTTGCGATATTTACTCTTGAACCGAATTTTATGGTTTAAGTGCGAAGAACATGATATTTAGTAAATAAAGGCAGCAGACAAAATGTTAAAAAAACGCCCCTTTGGATGTAATTTAAAATCTGAAACCTTTCAGATTTTCTTTTTTAATGCATCGAAGAGAGGCTATTGTTTTCATTTACAGGCTGTTATCCACTTGCAACGAAGATCGAAGTACAAGCGAAGGTTATGTATCGAAGAGGCCTTTCATATTGTAAACTGCCATTTCATCATTATAAGAGGCGAGTCATTTAAAAAGTACTTTTTTTTATTTTGATAAAAAAAAATTTGCTTAGGATTATTAACTTAAATGAAACACGTTTTTAACACCTTCTAATCGTCTGGCTGTAAAACATTCAACTTTGCTCCTTGTGTACTTGAGCATCTGCATCAAAAAAGAAAACCTAGTGGTAATTAATTTGAAAGAAAATTGGAAATAATCAAACTGTGCAATCCTTTCTTTCTTTCTATCGCTATCTTCCCATTTCTCTGCTTTTATTCCAAACAGAGCTATTATTCGACGGAAATGGGATTTTCCTTTGGTTAACGGTGTATTACTTTTCAGTTTGTTGTCACCAAATATTATCGCTGGGTATCATGTTTAATGGAATTCAATAATGAAGAACTTTTGCACAGATGAAACTGTGAAAAAACGTTTTTATGAAAAAACGTCACATAAAGCCATCAAGTTCTGAATAACATAATCCTCTACCCAAACATGTGTACCTGGAAGCCTGAATTTTGAATTTGTTTTATTGTTTAGTTCATATTTTGTAAAACTTTAATGAATTTTTGATGAACAAACTCAAAGATTTGAAAGCGAGCAGTAGCAACACCGTTCGAAATAAAAACGTTTTTATCTCCAGCAGGTGAGACTGTTGCTATTCGGAAAAATGTAAGATCTCTGAGTTGTAATTAACGAACTCGGGTCCATAAAAACAAAGTTTTGCCGTGGCCGAAAATAAAATATTTTCATCTTCCACGTGGCAGCGTGTTGCCATTCATTGAAGCTTAAGATACTTTTAAGTTCAATCTGGAAGTTTATTGAGAAATAAACTAAGTGATTTAAAAGCAATAAACACAGTTTTTAAGAATTGTTTTTATTCTTTTTAGTGTGATTGATAAACACGTATAAATAGTAAGCATGTATTCAAATCATAAAAAGTCCAGTTAGAAATATTCAATATTTTGATGAAATAACAGCTGGACTCTCTAAAATCATTATATACGTTTTCTTTTTTATGACTACTTTAGGCTGCTGCCGGCTCGATAGGCCAGTTTTTAAAAGGAAAAATGTAGTGAATATCAAATCTGTATGGTAATCTCTAACAATCCTTCGGGAATTCTAGAGATGTGCTGTTATAAATATTGTGTGATTTTGCTGTTGATTTGAATTTTATGTGGTTAAGTGCAAAGAACGAGATATTTAATAAATGAAGTTAAAACTTAAAAAAGTTAATAATAAAGATTTTTTTTGTTGGCCGTCTTGCTGGGGATACTACTAACATTTAAAACTACATAAAATCCTAATCATATGCTGGTATGCATATGATTAGGATTTCTGTGATTCTGCGATTTTGTTGTTGAAATGTATGTGGCATATGGGAGAAGAAAACGATGATTACTAATAAAACTAAAAAGATCGAAAAAAAAAAATTGGGTTAGCACGAAAGAATGCTAGAGCAGAGCGGCAGATTGCGAGAGTGTAAAACCCTTAACAAACCCTTTTGGGAACCTTAAAATCTGAAACCTTTCAGATTTCATTCTTTTACTTTACTTAATTATTTATTTATTTTCAAACGAAAATTTATCTTTCTAAATGGCTATGTTTTTTAATGAGTTAATACTCTTCTGGTTATGGCACTTTACGTTCAAAAAGTATGAATACAGATAAAATGTCGTAACTTTAAGTTTTAATGTTGTAACATCTTTACTGGTAAATAAAACGTTTTATTTACCAGTAAAGATGTAATTTTTTAATCCTTTGACAACAGTTGGCATTATTTTTGTTTACTTAAAAGTAAAATTTCTTTTGAGATAGATTGCTCTGTTTGAAGATTACTCCCCCCCCCCGTTTCTCTCGCTCTCTCTCTCTCTATTTTTTTTTCCCTCTGGCCAAGAAAAACGGTTGAAGCTGTAATGTATATTTTAATTTTATAACAGTAATTTTCAGTTTATAACACTTTGCTAGGTCTTCTATCTTCAGCTTACAATTCCTTACGAGAATAAATTTTTAGAATCACGTTAAATGAAAATGGAAAGTTGAATAGTACTAAACTTCCACTGACTTCGAGAGAGTCAGGATTCCTGAATAGCGCGCGTTTGCCTTTTGGCTACGTCTCTTTAAACTGTTACTACGCTCGGCGGTATTACGTGCTTTTTGATTTTGGCTAAATCTGTTTAGTTCGTCATTAGTTAGTTCTTAGCTCTTACATTTTGAGTTTAAGCCCAACTGGTGACTTTGCTGTACGCCTTGAGAAAGCGGCCAACTGTTAAATCCTTATTTCGAGCAAACAAAGGGTAATTAACCCATCTTGCGTTTACATTTCTGTTCTTGGAATTAAGCGATTATTCGCTTAGCGGTTCACTGGGGTGCTCAACACTTAGAATACAAAGAAGGAACGTTACAAAGTATTGCTACAATAAAAGAGAACACGCCAATGTAATATTTTAAATTAAATAAAAATGCAATCTCAGATTAAATCAAAGAGTGGGATTTTGTCCATCTCATTCCAGTGTGGTTGTTATCCCTTTTTAACAGCAAATACTTGTAAATTAAATCTAATTAAATTATGCCAATATATGGAAAAAATACTAACTGCTCAATAATACTATGCTCACATTATTATTTATTAGATTTGTAGCAGGAAAATTACTTTCCAGCAAAATGAACTCATTTTGCAGATGAAGATAATTGTTCTTTGTCTTTCTTCGCTCCTGATAGCAACTGGACTCTCAAAAGAGGCCGAATGCAGCTCATCATCTCGGGCTAATAACTCGCCGCTCCACCAACCGTTCTAAATGTTCCATCAAATGAACTCGACCCTCAAGTGAAGAAGACAGGACCTTAAAAGAGTCATTTGCCACTGCCGGTGGTCCGGTAGCCTTTTGTATGGATTCCATGTACACAAAATGGTCCTCTAATTTGCCAGCGATGTAGGGGGAGTGATATTTAGTGAGGGTGGACAGACTTCAAGTGCCGGGCTTTTGATCTCGTGTGTTCGGCGGGCATGCTTTTACGGGTTTATTCGCCTGGAAGCCGCCGGGCGACAGAAGGTCTCGCACACCGATATTCCGGGGGTGAAAATTGCAGCGGTAGCTAATCTTCCGACGGCTTGACACTGTCTGGGAAACAGCGCGATCGTGAAAGTGGAATTGGAACTCCCCAGCACGTCTCCATGCGAAGGGAAATGAGGATTATCAGTTGCTTGGAATAGCCAGGTTAAGATTATGGAATATTTCACTAGCAAACTTAACAAGAATAGTAACATCAGCATTCTGAATGAAGATTAAGTTAATGAAAATATTCTAAAAGCGATATTCATGACTTTGCTAAAAAGCCCACTAAAAAGCAGCGCTTAGAAATAAAATGGCATTTAAAGTTAATTATCATAATTAAATTATAAATTTGTATCGGTTAAAAGCTATTAATTTATATTGGTATGAAAAGAACTTTTTAGAAAGAAAGTTGTTGTAAGGGTGGCTAAGCCAGGATCTCCCGAAATATTTTATTCACTTAAAATCGTAACTAATGGATAATAGCTGTATAAAAAGAAAAGCAAAATCCTGACTAGAAACAAACAAGATGTAAGGTTTTAGTTAAACTAACAAAGTTTTATTTTAATTTAAATCTTTCTATCCCTTCTCATTTTCAACTTCCCGTTAGAAGAAGCGCGCGTTTTCAGCTTTACGCTAATTTGAAGTGGAGCCAAGTTTTATTTAAACGAAAGGTAGAAACCTTTTAGTGTGAGAGAGCTTTTAGTCTCAGACCACGATCATTCTATTCGACGTTCTCCTGACTAGCTAGCAGTTAAATTCTAAGCCATAGCGCTTTACGTGATTGCTTATTGAAATAAATCCAAGTGCGTCAGTATTAGTAAATCTTGCTACGCACCATTTAGTTAGAGGCCAACCTCGCGTTATAGCTCTGCGAGCAACAACAACTTAGTTTCTATTTAGTTTTAGTTTAAATTTATCTGATTGTTCATTTTAGACCCAAGTGTGGTCTTTTACTTTCTGTATCCCTCCCGAGTTGGGAAGCGGTTGTAAATAAGAGTGATTTAATAAAAGAGGATTTTAAATCCCTTTCAAGTGCAGTTATTCTACCACTGAATCACAGTATCTACAACAGAACATAGCTGCATTCAGCTCCCTGTTCCAGATCAGGACTTAAGGAGTTTCATGAAGATGTTTGCCAAGAATATGCACCGAGCACTCAGTCGTGACAAAGAAACCTAATATAACAGATGAGAATTAGCACGAATCCTTTAGCTGCTCTTGATGCTTCAAAACTTCCAGAAAGGTCGTTAGCAGCGTGTAGAAACACCCTTGAAAACTTTAGCAGGACGGAACAGAAACTAACTTTACCAATGATTTTACAGATGGTCTTCACCTCAATAACTTTGCAATTTCGTCCTACACGCCGGAGGACAGATCCGAAGAGTTTCCCACCCATTTCTCTACCATCAAATTTCTCGAGAGGACTTCCAAACAAGCAAACAAATTGTTGACATCTGACGCAATTTGTAGTTTTAGACGCTCAACTAATATTAGCCAGTTACCTCAATTAGTACTGAAAATGCTTTTAGAGATGCTGCGCGTATGATTTCCCACATTAATATTTATTATTAGGGAAATCTAGTTGTAAATAGCAAAGGCAAAAGGACAGCCAGATTGCGAAGCAGCGGATTTCAAATAAAAAGGGCTAATGTCATATCTAAATGAAAAAAAAAAAAAAATAGAATTTCTTGACCTAAGCACCCTGGAATCCCACGTCCGACTAAAGTCACTAAGTGTTCCACATAGAACAATAACGAATAAGCTAATCATCTATAAAAGCATGGGTTGCTTCAACACGTTGCTCAAGAACGTTTTAAGAAACGCTGAAGTATATCATCAAATAAATCCCAGTGCCCAAAATGTACCAATACAGATTTTATTTCTCATGGCAAATACACAAGGGGCTGGCAAAAACAGTATGGCATTTCAATTACAAGCTTTGTGAAAAGACAAGACTCCAACATGCATAGGTGAATCCAATCATTATCAGAAGGGCAGGCATAATTAATTCCGATAAAATTTGTAACATCTCATAATCACTGTTAACTGCTATTAAATTCAAGTGATTTTCTTTTGCTTTAGTTCTTGTTTCAAGTGAGTACTTTTTTGCTTTGGTTTCTGGTGAACTCTTTTCACGAGAGCATTTTCGTTTGGTTAGATCGGTTACATTAACATTTTACTGCACAATAATTTTGCATTTTGCACTATACTCAGATGCATAAAAAAAACTTATTTTAAGTTCTTACCTTCTCATTCTGGTACGCTGTAACTGCGATGAATTCCGTCTCCTTGAAAACGTATGTCCTGAAGGTCGAGTATGGAAGCTTCAAAATATCGTTCGCCCTCACCAGATGGAACCTTGGCTGGTACTTGTGCATCGAGTTCAGGATCGTCTGCGTTATCAGCAAAAGAACAACAGAAAACATTGTGATAACTGGCAGTCAAAAAAGTACATTTTACACACTAACTTAATATAATTTCTAAAATTAAATTAGATATTTTTCCGATTCTCTGTAATGCTATAAAATCAGTTCCCTTAACTACATTTCGGTAAATATTTTACAACGATTGCGACCACCTGGGGAGTTATATATAGATAGATAGAAATAGATATATCTGCAAAATGTTTCAAATTCCTTCAAAATATTATATTGTTTCTTACGTTTGGAATAAGCTAACATAGTAAATAAAACGGACTCGAAAGACTTTATTAGTAAATTATAATTTATATTTTTGAAGATCTGCATTTGAAACAAAGGAAGAAAGCTATTGTAAAAGAGTTTTGTATGTTTCTGATTTTATTACAAACTAGCTTTTACCCGCGGCTTCGCTCGCGTTGATGTCCTTAAATAAGTTTCAAAGACTATCGAAAAGAAATAACATTAATAGTCTGAAAGAATATCTTTTTCTTGTCTTTTTAATTGTGCATGTACGGAAGATTCTTAGGATCGAGGAATTTTTTGCTGCTAGGGCCCAAGATGAATTCCTAGATATGTTGGATTTACGTTTGCGAGGCATTTCCAAAACGGAAAAAAAAAAAAAAAAATCCTGTAAAAAATTAAACTGTCTTTAAATAAAATTCAACTTCGCGTAAAATTTCAGTAAATACTACCCTTCTTCAATACCTATAGGCAGCGGATATTTTGTATTTACGCGGAGTGTATCGCCACGAAATCTGGTAAAACTGCTACGTATATTTCCTAATGATTAAAAAATGTTCGTGAAAGAAGAGCCAACAGCCGGAATTCCTGAAGGATTTTAAGTAATAAATTAAATTAAACAAATAAAAATTAATAAACGCTTAATTAATAAATGTTAGGCTTTCACGCCTTAATTACTTAACGATCATCATGAAACTTACAAGAAATATTTTTTATATATTAGAAAAGGCTATAAAATGTTTGCGTGGTTTGAAACACGCACCTGCGCGCGCAGACAAACTTTTACATCGTTTAACTTATCGTTACGAAACTTTCAACATTTAATGTTTATACAACGACAATCATTTTAAGCTATAAAATAGGTATAAAACCTGTTATATATTTTAAGTTTCAACAGATAAATTACATTTTATAGCCTATAACCTTTTCTAATATATCAAAAATATTTCTTGAAAATTTCATGATGATCGGTTACGTAATTAAGACGTGAAAGCATAACAAACAAATAAACTGACATTCGCATTTATAATATTAGTTAGGATTTTGTCTCAGTTTAAACATAACCTCTTAAAAAAGTCGTTCGCCAGTGGGAAACGCTTTCTACTTTTCAATGATAATTCTATGTCTGAAATCTATTACACAGCTGTGATCCATCTGTCTCGTAATAGACACATTTTCGTTTATTCTCTTTTTTCCTTATTGAAAATTTCCCACTTCGAATAGACGTAGAATGCAAAGAGTTTGTATTTGCTTACGAGCAGATTTCAGAATCTAGCCACCAGGTTTCGCGCACCAACAGGAAAAACACGTAGAAGAGGTTAAATTGCATTATATCACGAATGTGAAGATGTCGATTCTATTTTTGTCGCCAGAACACGCGTTTTACAACCACGCTCTTTTTTTTTTTTTTTTTTTAGTCACAATAAGAACTTCAAGTGCGACGCACTAAACTTAAAGTAAGAATAGATAAATAATAAAATTGTACAAAAATAAATATGCTCACAAAAATTCCCAGTCAGCTACGTAAAAGATTTATGATTTCTATGTCTGAGACTCTGAACTATGCGACGATCATAACTTTTCGTTTTATTCGCTGCTTTTTTTTTTCATGCATGTGATTGATGGTGCCAAGTCATTCAGATAGATGGTCAAAACGAACTGTTCATGGCTCATATGAAAACATCCCGCACAATAAAGGGGAACCCAGATATGAGGCCGAAATTAAACTGAAAAGGTTTGCATAAATTTTCCTCAAATACCAAGCTTTTGCTTATTATATTTAAACTACGTAAGATATCTAATTTTATTCCTACTAAGAGTAGGTATGTTTACAAAACTTTACTAATTCAGTAAGCTTGAAAGAAATATGTTGTAAGGTTTATCCTAATTTTATTAATAGTTATTTTAAGCTTCCTGTCATTCTAGTTTCAGCTTACTATTTCCTACCAGAATGTAATTTCCGAAACGCAGTTAATGCAAATGAGTAAAGAGTAGTATTTAAATTGATGTTTCACCGACTTCCAGAGAGAGAGAGTCTGAGTTTCCGACTAGGGCGCGTTTGCCTTTTGGCTACGTCTCTGTTGGCTATTGTTATGCTCGGCCTTATTTCAGGCCCTTGTTTGGCTTCATCGACTTAATTTAGATTTAGAGGCCAACTACTTAGAATCTTGATAGCTTCGGCTATATCCTTGGTCAGCTTTAGTTAAGCTTAGTTTAGTTTACTTTCATAATTATTTAAGTTCAAGCCCAAGTGGAGGCTTTGCAGTACGTTCCGAGTTAGGAACTGATTGTATTTATTCTGAGAAAGAAAGGGTAGTTAACCGTTCTCAAGTCTTACGTCTCTATTAACACACTTAAGCGATTATTCGCTTGTTAGTGTTTGTGGGGTTCATGGATTGAACACTGAATTAAATAAGTAAAACCCCACAATGTAAAAAAAAATTTAAGATTCGAAAGACTGACCACTTCTTGTCGACTGGCTAACAAGCTATAAATACATGATACTATGCAAACAATCTCTTTGCTTCAAGTTCCTGTCATGTAAATTTATTCTTACTGCTTCTTCTCAAAGCCTGCAGAAAAGTTATGCTCAATATTGGCGCATTATTGCCTCTAATACTGCTAACTATTAATGCACAAGATAAGACTCAAAGATGAAATCTAGGGTAAACTTTATTGGCAACCTTTATTGGTAATCTAGGGTAAACTTTATTGGTAATCTAGGGTAAACTTTATTGGTAATCTAGGGTAAACTCTTTTGGCAACATTTATGGGTAATCTAGGGTAAACTTTATTGGTAACCTTTATTGGTAATCTAGGGTAAACTTTATTGGTAACCTTTATTGGTAATCTAGGGTAAACTTTATTGGTAACTTTTATTGGTAATCTAGGGTAAACTCTTTTGGCAACATTTATGGGTAATCTAGGGTAAACTTTATTGGTAACCTTTATTGGTAATCTAGGGTAAACTTTATTGGTAACATTTATGGGTAATCTAGGGTAAACTTTATTGGTAACCTTTATTGGTAATCTAGGGTAAACTTTTTTGGCAACATTTATGGGTAATCTAGGGTAAACTTTATTGGTAACCTTTATTGGTAATCTAGGGAAAACTTTATTGGTAACCTTTATTGGTAATCTAGGGTAAACTTTATTGGTTATTGTGGAGATTACGATTAAAATGAAAGAAACTAAATCTGTCTTCTTTAACTCCTTAACTAACTTACAACAGGAGCTGCTTGTTGATATACTAAAATTAACACCTGATTAAGGTAACAAATCTTTAGCATTTACAAAATGCTTTTGGTTGACACTTACCAAGCTGCTTCAAACCTTCCTTAGCTCTACCACTACTCTAGAGCGAATTTCACAGCAAGATAGCTCAATTGCGGAATAAGTTTCGATCATATCATGCTTAATATTGCATTCTAATTCTGAACTATGACGTCTCAACAAATACTGTGAAGAGACAAGGAACGCGACGAATTAGCCGACAAATTAAATCGAAGGTACAGAAAGAAAAATTATGTCTTTATTAATACTCTCACAGTATTAAGTTGTTCATAAATGAACTTTCAGTAAAATGATTTTTCATTTTAATGCTTCTTCCAGTATATAAAGTTTAGAAGTCTTCTTGGCAATCATAAACTCTAATTAAACTTTACATAGACTGCAAGCAAATTATCACCAAGTCTAAAATAACATCTGAAATTAGAGAAAGGTACAAAAGGCTATTTATGGAAATCTAAGAAGAACAGAAAGCCTATCTGGGGCTTCTTTTCCTCTTGATTTTAAATAAGAGGGTCTTTTACACCCTTCTCAAGTTCAGCCAATCATTTGTGGCGATGTAACTTGAAGTAAGAGTCAGTCAGTTGTAAAAGTTAAATTAAACAAGCTAGTAACCGAAGGCTACACAAATCAATTAAAGCGAAGTTGGCTCAAAACTTAACTTGTGTAACTATTCAGCTATCGGCAATTATAACGCAAGGCCGAAGACTACGAATCTTAGCTAGCAATCCATTGACACTCTGTCTATCTAAAAAATCGCCTTAAAGACACGCCAACTAATTTGCGTTCTGGTGGGAAAAAGGAAGGTAGAAGTGACAGTGAAGATCCAAAACATAAAATAACTGGTTAATAGAAAGGAAAAAATATATATATATTCTTAATATAAAGGAAATTACAAGTAAGCTTCTCATCTTAAAGTCTTCGTACTTAAGATATCCATTTTGAAATACTTCTTTACAGGGTTATGTTTCAGGTGAGAAAAAGTCATCTCGAAGTTAAAAAATGGATAATTTCAAAATAGTTTCGGGAAGAAATAGGATTTGCTTGTAAGAAGGTCTCGTGTACATGACATATACGCGGTCTTAATATTCTGAAAGCTATTTTGTAAGGAAGGTAATTGAATGATTAATGTGATATACCTTTAAAGACTGCTTTAATTCAACTTAAAGTGTGTTTTTTGTATTTATTATCTTACTGTGATATTTTTATGCATGCAAGTGTGTAGAGACATTAGGCTATTTCGAAGCAGGAGACATGAAAATAAGCAACGCCTTCGCCAGGAATCGAACCACGGACCTCTCGCTTACGCGTCGAGCATGCAGACCACTACACCACGAAGGCATGCGAAGAAGGCGGGGGAAATTCCTTATATACTCCCCCTTTTAAAGGGGACTGGGGTTTTGGAGACCCAATGGCCAAATCCTGGTGGTGAAGATTCATCATCCACCACCTTTTTTTAGTTCGGGCGCCAGTGTAGACACATTAGGCTATTTCGAAGCAAGAGACATGAAAAATAAGCAACGCCTTCGACGGGAATCGAACCACGGACCTATCGCTTACGCGTCGAGCATGCAGACCGCTACACCACGAAGGCATGCGAAGATGGTTGGTTGGTTGGTTGGTATTTTTAATGGCACAAAACCTTGAAGATTATTATGCGCCAGACGAATGATGAATAAAGTTCAAAAGTACAAACACATTGTATTGGATGAATTGTTGAAATGAACCTGGAATGCTGATGAAGGCATCCGGAAATGGCTTTGAGAAAAGCTCTGGCAACAGGTAGAGTACGTTAAAAGGAAAAACTTTAAATCATATGGTAAAAGGAGATGTCCTTTAAAAACTTATGATGTTGATGAAACTTATGATGTTTCTTCGAATGAGATCTGTTGAGTTAAAATTCGTAGAGTTAAAATGTCCTTTAAAAACTTATGATGTTGATGAAACTTATGATGTTTCTTCCAATGAGATCTGTTGAGTTAAAATTCGTAGAGTTAAAATGTAATTCACGTTTCTGACTAAAAGCAGGACAACAGGTAGAGTACGTTAAAAGGAAAAACTTTAAATCATATGGTAAAAGGAGATGTCCTTTAAAAAACTTATGAGGTTGACGTGGGGGTTTCTTCCAATGAGATCTGTTAAGTTAAAATTCGTTGAGTTAAAATGTAGTTCACGTTTCTGACTAAAAGCAGGACAGTAGGTTAAGATGTGATTCACTGAAGTAGGAACGTTGCAGGTGCCACAGATAGGCTCATTATCTCCCTTCAAGAGATACTGATGAGTCAGCCTGCAGTGTCCAATTCGTAGGCGAGTCAACAGTACATCCTCCTTTCGATTCCCTTTTGATTCCCAATACTCCAGATTGGGTTTTACCTGCCTTAATTTGTTCAGAGTCTGGCATTCCCAGAGTTCTTGCCACCTGGACAAGATCTTTGTTCTGATGTACTTCTGTATGTCTGTAAAAGGGACATCATTATCGAAGGGAGTATCAGCAGATTTTGCAGCGATATCAGCGAGTTCATTACCTTTGATGCCAGCATGTCCAGGCACCCAGCAGTACATTACAGAATATCCTGCATTTCTCAAATGGAGGTGAGTCTTTAAAATTTCCAAGATCATAGGGTGGTCAGTGTTTGCATTAATTGATTCAAGGGCGCTCAGTGAGTCAGAGTAGATGATGAATTTTCTGCTGTTCTGCTTGGAGATAAAGATTAAGGAGTTCAAAATGGCAAATGTTTCTGCAGTAAAGACAGATGCAGCCTTATGAAGTTTACTACTCCTGATTACTTTATCGCAAACAAAAGCTGCCCCGACATGATCGTGATTCTTTGAGCCATCAGTGAAAATTGCTTTATAGTTAGAATAGCTGTTTCTATGGTCCAGGAAAATTTGTTGGTATTGGACGTCGTTGGTACTGCTCTTCTTAAGTTCTCCAAAGATGTTGAGTAGGTGAATATTCACTTCTTGCCAGGGAGCAATACCGAAAAAGGTAGAACTTTTGGGAATCAGATCTTTTAGGTTGAATTCTTCAATGAGTGAGTGAATGCGGAGATCAAAAGGAGGGATACATGAAGGGCGTGCATGGTAGTTACGCCAGTACTGATCAGATGTC
Source organism: Stegodyphus mimosarum (assembly GCA_000611955.2). Taxonomy (NCBI): domain Eukaryota; kingdom Metazoa; phylum Arthropoda; class Arachnida; order Araneae; family Eresidae; genus Stegodyphus; species Stegodyphus mimosarum. The sequence goes on along the minus strand of KK115391.1, from coordinate 803,357 downwards.
ATGAATCGTGCAGGATGTTCGGCATGCGACATTATTTTATAGTGAAGATCTATGGACAACTGCTTGCGTCTGAATTTCAGAGATGGTTCAAAACAGATGACGTATAAACTTTGTACTGGAGATGTTCTGAAAGCTCCGCAGCAAATCCGTAGCGCTTGGTGATGGACTGGATCTAATTTCAGTAGTGCAGAAGGTCTTGCTGATCCATAGATAACACAGCCATAGTCAAGTTTGGAACGGATTAAAGCTCTATAAATGCGGAGCATAGAACAACGTTCTGCTCCCCATGAAGTATTGGCCAGGACTTTCAGAATGTTGAGAGCTTTAGCACATTTTTTCTTTAGATTTAAGATATGTGGAAGGAAGTTGAGCTTTCTGTCAAGGATAACACCCAAGAATTTTGCTTCTGGCTCAACGCGGATCGGAGAGCCGTCAAGATGCAGCTCTGGATCAGGATGTAGATTTCTTTTGCGGCAGAAGTGCACGCAGACGGTCTTCTGGTTGGAAAATTTGAACCCATTGCTGTTGGACCACTTTACAATTCTGTTAACAGCAATTTGGAGTTGTCTCTCAATGTATCTCATATCTTGACCGTGACAGTAGATCATCAGGTCATCAACATATAGGGAACCACGCACTGTGGGAGGAAGTTCTTTTAAAATGGAATTAATTTTTAGGCTGAAAAGAGTAACACTAAGCACTGAACCTTGGGGTACACCTTCTTGTTGTATAAAGGTTTGAGAAAGCACCGGGCCAATCTTGACCTGGAAAGAGCGGTGTTTCAGAAAGTTTTGAATAAAGATAGGTAAGTTACCTCTCAACCCTGTGCTGTGGAGGTCATGAAGAATTCCATGCCGCCAAGTTCTGTCATATGCCTTCTCCATGTCGAAAAAGATTGAAACCAGATGGTTTCTTTTTACAAATGCATTGCGTATTGCAGTTTCTAAAAACAGGACATTGTCCAGTGGAGATCTTCCCTTACGGAAACCACTTTGGTGGGGCGATAGGCAGTGGTTAGTCTCCAAATAGTAGGTGAGACGGTGATTTACCATTTTTTCCATGATTTTACAAAGGCAGCTAGTGAGGGCAATGGGGCGGTAATTTAAAGGATTTTTCGGATCTTTGCCGGGTTTTGCTATAGGGATTACAAAGGCCCTGCACCAGGCGGTAGGATAAAGTTGTTCCTTCCATATCTTATTATACAGAGCGAGAAGGACCAGTAGAGATTCATAGGACAGATGCTTTATCATCAAATAACTTATGCCATCAGGGCCAGGGCAGGTCTTATCAGTGCGAGATATTACACTTCTTAATTCAAACATGGTGAGATCTTTATTATAGGATTGTGCATTAGGATGGGAGAAGTCGATTTGGGTCTTTTCCAAGCGCGTCTTTGTGGGCAGAAATTCTTTTGAGTAATTGTTACTGTCAGATACAGCAGCAAAAGTATCACCTAAAGCATCGGCGATTTCTTCTCTAGTGCTTATCAACTTTCCATCTTTTTCTAGAGCAGAGAGGGGATAATCATTGTAAAGTCCAGAGGCTTTGCGGACTCTTTCCCAAACCTGTTTGCTAGACATTGAGGAGGTAATAGTAGACACGTAGGCTGCCCATGATTTTCTCTGACTTTGCCGTCTCACTTTCCTAGCATTCGCCTTAGCTTTTTTAAAGGCCAGAAGGTTTGCCAGTGTTGGGTATCGGCGAAAGATACGCCAGGCTTTCTTTTGCTCTCTCATAGTTTTATGGCAATCACTGTTCCACCAGGGTTTAGGGAACTTTGGGAACTTTGTCGAGGACTTTGGAATACAAAGTTCAGCTGCTTGTACAATAGTATGGGAGATCATTTTTACTGCTGTATTAATGTCCACATCATTGACCATTTCTTCTGTCAGCACAGCGCAAGAGACAAAAAGATCCCAATCAGCTTTATCATAAAGTAAGCGGGGTTGTCTTGAGATCACAGACTTTCCTGCGATATTTACAATCACTGGGAAATGGTCACTATCGTAAAGATTCTCCCCTACACTGAAGGAGCAAAGGGGGAGTAGAGATGGAGAACAGAACACCAGATCAATTGCATGAAATGTTCCAGTCGGCTGATGAAAGTAGGTGTTTTCTCCGTTATTAAGCAGACAGATAGAATGATCCTCCATTAGCTGTTCGATCTGCCGGCCCCTTGAATTAGTGTCTCTGCTTCCCCATAAGGTACTATGTGCATTGAAGTCACCTAAAAGCAGAAAAGGTTCTGGGAGCTGCTCTGTTATATTGTCTAGATCTCGCTGATCTACATGCTCATGTGGGGGTAAATAGATAGTGCATACTGAGATTGAAGAACGTAAATTAATCTGAATCCCCACAGCTTGAAGGGAGGTCGTCAAAGGAAGAACAGTGTACGGGTGATTGTGGGAGATGGTAAGGCCCACACCACCACAGGCACGATCCCCAGATGGGTTGTCCCTTCTTACTGTGGTGTATCTCCGTATCTTAGCATGGCTGCTTGGTTTTAACAAGGTCTCTTGAAGTGCAAAGCAGGCAGGTTGGTAGATGTTGATTATATCCTTGATATTATCCAGGTTTTGACGGAAACCCCGGCAATTCCACGAAATAAATGTACCCATTATGGATGCCTGTTTTGGCGGTGTTGTTTTTTTGATTTTCGAGGCAGAAGGTGTTTCGGGAGGGATAACCCTTCTTCAACATCCATTTCATCTGAGTCATCTAGGCGTCCTGAACTCATGCTTGCGATAGAACTTTGACTGGGGGTCCTGGGTTTTTGCTTATTTTTCTCCTTGATATCATCTCTTTGTTTGTTCTGTTGGACATCCTGTTTTCCCTTGGATGTAGTCACCGGTGCACTAGTTTCAGCATCAGGTTTTTTCCCTGATTTTTGGTTTCTAGGATCTACTGTCACTGCTAGTTCTTTTTTCTGTGCGGTAACTGTAGTTTGCGTTGATATTGATCTGAATGATTTAGTTGCAGATGCGTAAGATTTATTAAGTTTTGGCTGGTTAGAGAGAACAAGTCTTCTAGCTTCTGCAAATGATATCTTTTGTGTAACTTTAATGTTTTGAATTTGTTTTTCTGTCTGCCATTTCGGACATGATCTTGAAAAGGCTGGGTGTTCGCCTTTACAATTTATACATAAGAGGGCAGCAGAGCAGCCTTCACTGGCATGTCCTACGATGGAACATCGAGCACACGTGAGGCTGCCGCGACAAGAGGTCTTTCCATGTCCAAAGCGCTGACATTGGAAGCAACGCATTGGATTCGGTATATACGGCCTGACTGAACAGTTTAGGTATCCAGCTTTGATGTTTTTCGGCAAGTTAGGAGACTTGAAAGTAAGTATGACATGTTTAGTGGGAATGAGTTGACCGTCTTTCCGTATTTTGATCCTACGAGCACCGCACACGTTTTGATCTGCCAACTCTTTAACGAATTCCTCTTCAGTTACTGATAGTAAGTCTATTTCAGAGATTACTCCTCGGGACGAGTTCAGAGTATTATGTGGTTTAACTTCAATGTTTGCTTGTCCTAATTTGGTTAGTTTCAAAAGATTTTCAGATTGTTTTCCGGACGCAGTTTCAATCAAAAGGTCTCCAGATCGAAGTCTCTTAATATTTTTCAGTTCTCCTACAGAAGACAAAAGATGTTTGTTTATTACAAAGGGTGACATTTTTTTCAATTCTTCGGAGCTGGTAATAATTAAGAAACGTGGACAAGATAGATCTGATACAGTGCTTTCTATGTCACTTCTTAGTCTTTTGGTCACAGTCGGAGTATCGGATACATTGTTGGAGCAAGAAGGTATCATAGCATTCATATTGAAATGGAAAAAGATTCGGGTCCGACCGCCCCACCCACCATGGAGCCCAACAAGGGGACGCAGATTTCTACGCCAGGGCTAGCCGGACCTATACGCAGACTGAAGTCCCACAGTCGGCTTTCCCGAAAGCGGGTACTCCCGAGAGCTTGTCCCCAAGCCACTGACACTAAGGACTAGTGACCAGCCGATTGACACCTGTGAGGACGACAAAGTGCCTCCCGTTTAACTGAAGCGGAGGCCAAAGCAGTGTGTTGGGGACAGTACCTCGCCCCTCAACTACCAGGACCCTCTTTTCCAGTGACACGGGTCTCCACGCACGGCAAACACGTGGGCAGTTTTCTCGTCACTCAAGAACCGGAGACAAGGGCTGTTCCAGTCTCTCATAACGAGCCCCAACCTCCGAAGAGGAGAACCACAAGGGAGAAAGAAAGGAAGAAAGCTTCAGCTCAGAGCAGAGGAGACGGGAAAGAGGATAGATCACTGGGGCTCCAGGATTGTGACACCCGTCTCACCAAGAAGATGATCCCCTGAAGGGCTAGGGCACCTCGGGATTGCCACATCCGTACTCACAAAAGTGAGCCCCTGAGGGGGGCATGCGAAGAAGGCCGAGGAAATACCTTATAAGTGTATATAAGACGGATATCGTTTACAGAAAGGCATTTAAAAAATAAAAGAGAGAAAGGAATAAAAAAGAAAAAGATTTCGTTTTATAGTTTATAAGGTATTTTTCCCGCTTTCTTCGCATGCTTTCGTGCCGTAGTGGTCAGACGTCCGTGGTTCGATTCCCGGCGAAGGCGTTGCTCATTTTTTAATATTCCTGCTTCGATAAAAAAAACCTAATGACATTACAACTGGCTCCCGAACTAAAAAGGTGGCGGATGATAATTCACCACCACCGGAAATTGGCAACTGGGTCCCCAAAAGTCCCCCAGTCGCCTTTTAAAAGGGGGATTATATAAGGTACTTCTTCCGCCTCCTTCGTGGTGTAGTGGTCAGCACGTTTGGCGCGTAACCGAGAGCACTGTGGTTCGATTCCCGGCGAAGGCGTTGCTTCATTTTTCATGTCTTCTGCTTCGAAATAACCTAATGTCTCTACAAGTTGAGCTAGTTAGGTATTACATTTCGGAAGCCGATTATTATTACATATTTTTTTTTCTTCTGATAAATAAAAAAGAGCAAGCTGAACAGAAAACATCATTGATCATTGGTTTACCCGAGTTTGATTCCAGGCAAATTTACTGGCTGCATGGGATTTTAGTGATTTCTCCCAGGTGTTACATGAATTCCATTACGAACATTTTTTCCAGTTTCCAGTGTGAACTTCCCTATAGGTATTAAACGTTAACACTTCAAAGGCTTCTACAATTTATTATAAAAATATAAAGATAAAAAAATGTAAAATTATCAAAGAAATTCCAATAAAAACTCAACAAAAAAATTATTGATTTAAATTACCCAAAAATTGTAAGTAAAAATCGAGAATATTTTAAGAAATTAATTTTATGTCAGAAACGTAATGTTATAACTTTATGTCCTATTATCACTATAATTTAAAAAAAAAAAAAACTTAAATAGTTCGTCTTCCTCCTTTAACTATGAGTTAAAAAATCTCAGAATATGCTAACAATATTAGTCGAGTATTGACAATTTGCTGGAAAAAAAGCAGTTGCATTTTCTAAAACATTGTCAATATTTTCACCCGCGGTGGTCCAAAGATCAAGTAACCGTCATGGAAACCATTTATGAAAGGATTACAATTTGTGACTCCATCGATACTATCTCGTTACGAGGAAATATGCATGAGAAGGCAAGCCCATTCTCATCCAACGTAAATCTTCTACCCTTATTCTTCTCACGAATTTGGATACAAGATCTCATTTCACATGATGGATATGTTTTTAAGCGCATAGTGTTTCTTCACGGTATAAGTACATTTTGACAGATACAAGATTTCAAAATACAGATTTAACCGCTTATTAATACAACACGTAAAGAAACTACACTGAGTGCATTAAGAGGTATTTGCCACTGTATCTACCGTGTACTAAACTCACTAATAACTCATTTTCGTGAATGAATGAAGCTGGCAAAAATATAAATCAGAAAGTTTAAGAAAAAAAAGGGGGGGTTAGATTTTAAATTGCGTTCAAAGGGGCATTTTTTAACGCTTTATGTGTTACCTTTGTAAGGTTTTAGTTAAACTAACAAAGTTTTATTTCAATTTGCCTTTTTCTATCTGTTCTCATTTCAACTTCCCGTTAGAATAAGCGCGCGTTTCAGCTTTATGCTAATTTGAAGTGGAGTGAAGTTCTATTTAAACCGTGAGTGAACCTCTCAGTGTGCGAGAGCTTTTACTCTCAGACAACTGTTACTCTATTCGACGTCCGCCTGACCAGCTAAACCGTAGCGCTGTTACGCTATAATTTATTGAAGAAATTTTAAGTGAATTAGTATTAGTTAAATCTTGCTACGCACCATTTAGTTTAAAGGCCAACCCCGCGTTATAGCTCTGTGAGCAACGACGATTTAATTTCTAATTAGTTTTAGTTTAAATAATTTAATTGTTCAGTTTAGACCCAAGTGGAGGTCATTATTTCCTGTATCCCTCCCGAGTTGGGAAGTGGCTGTATATAATTGTGGTTTAATAAAAGGATTTTAAATTATTCTTACGTATAGTTATTCCGCCACTTCATCACAGTATTCTACCACAGAACATGGCTGCATTCAGCTCCCTGTTCAAGATCAGGACTTTAACTACTTCACGAAGATGTTCGCCAAGAATATGCACCGAACACACAGTCCTGACACCTTTATTTATTAAATATCGTGCTCTTCGCATTTAAACCATAAAATTCAATTCAGCAGTAATGTCGCAAAATAATTTTTAAATGAGTATATCTTTAGAATTTCCGATACACATTCCCCGCGCTTTAGATTAAAAAGGTTTTTTTTCTTCGCCGTAGAGTGTTGCCATGGCTCGCTTTTAAATCATTTCAGTTTGTTCATCAAAAATTCCTTTTACAAAATATGAAATAGATAATAAAACAAATTCCAAATTTGAGCTTCCAGGGGCGCATATTCGGGTGGAAACGTACGTTATTCAAAGTTGGATGGCTCTAGGTAACCGTTGTTTTATTACATTTGGAGAAACATACATACATTTATGCAGATTCTTCATTATTTAATTTCTTTAAATATAGTACAGAGCTGCAAGACTTGGTTGACAATAGTTTGAAAAGTGATTCAGACTTTTAATATTTCCAACGCAAAATCGCAAAACGAAAACAATAGTCCTTTAGGGACAAAGCCCCTTTGGACTAAAAATAATTTTATATACGAGTCACGTGCTTGCATCCAGTTTGTGCATATAAAAACTTATTATGAACTAATGTGTAAGGTATGTGTCAAAAGCAGATTTCCACTAAAATTAAGTTCTTACAAAATATTTACGGTAAAACCTCATTTATCCGAACTCGGGCGTAGCTATTCCAGATAAAAAAAATTTCAGATCACTAATAAGAATTATTTTCAATAACTATGTACAAAAATAAATACCTGTATCTATATTATTTTAAAAAAGTAATATTTTTTTTTAATTCTTTAGTTTCGTTTGTTTCCTTCTTTGCAATTATTCCTCCCCCCAAGGATCTTTTTTCACACATTTTTATTGCAGATTTTGCACATTATTATTGATAAAGCGAGGGGTTATTTTTAAATATATTTTGCGCAAAATACTTTTTTGTTTTCCTGTTTGCAGACCACGTAAAAGAAATAATCTGGGTTTAATAAAATGCGTTAACCTTTTATTTTCAGTACGAGTAATAAATTAAATTTAAAAAAAATTTAATTAACTGAAACAAGGTTTCACGGATAACTCTGAAAGAATACAGATAAAAGTCAATAGCAGTGTAATTTAAATATATGAACCATTTACGAAGAAAAAAAACTACATTCTAAAAACTTTAAATTACAAACTTAAACATGTTTATATTTTTTATTCTTTGTTCCTCCGATTTCGGGCACAAGTAGACATTGGCCACTGCTACGGAAGTAAGCGGTGATCACTTTATTATGGAGACACCTGACCAGTGAGCCACCGTTGCTCTCTATGAAAGGACAAACAATTTACACCCATGCCTTCTCCAGGATTCGAACCCGAACTTTTCGGTAGGGCAGTCAGATTCACTAACCACTTTCTCGTATGGGCGTCACATGCTTAGAAATTACCATTAACATTTAAAAAAATTAAAGATGCGTAAACATTACAAAGCTTAGCAGGCATACAATTGAAAAAAAATTACAATCTGATCTTGGGGAACAAACTTTTAGTTTAACACACAAAATAGTTTCCAGCTAAATAATTGTGACAGGTTTGCTAGTTTAAAAACTGATCCCTCTGTAGGTAAAGAACATAAAAAAGGAAAATGGCTATTTAAAATGGCAAAGACTAAAAGTTTTCTACCATTATTGCATCGTTAATTTATGCATTTAAGACTTGTAGTGTTACGTGATAAAGAATAGAGGTAATGCGATTAATTATTCAAAACTTAGCTATGCATTCATTTCACCGCATCGCTTGCGCAAAAGGCTTTCGAATAAATATTTTCTGCTTTGATAGGACATGAAATCCACAAAATATATTTCAGTGTTTCCTTCGAAGTGATTTTTCTTCCTTTTTGAAAGCTTTTAGAAGCGTGAAACTAAAAAGAAAAAATTAAGGATACAAAAAAATCATAATAATTGATAATTAATCAATAAGTAACAAATTCCTTCATAGAAAAAAAAATTAAATCGGGCTGAACTGTAAAACAATTTTAAACTTTTTAAAATCTTAATTATATTGATTTTTGGTAGAATAGCTACTTTTAAATATCACTAGTCATCAGAGATTTTAAATGGTATAATCCGTCGGTAAACGTAGACTCTTGAAAGCCATGATTTGAAGAAAGTTCCCTTTACTATGAAGATGAATGGTATGATAGTACTTACGCTGAGGTAATTAATGTATTTTAAGTATAAACTCGTGTTTATTTTTAAAGAACGAAAAGAAAAGTTAGTTTGGAATGTTATTGAGAATTATAAAAAACTGCAACTGACCGCATTAAAAATTATGTTAATTCAATGTGATATAAATTACACCAGTTAAATACATTATTAAATATATATATATATTTAAATTTTTAAGATGTGCGATTACATTTTTTTAAATTGCCAAATCTCAAAGATTGATTAAGATCCTGCGCAACATCGATTGGCAGTACTGTGAGAACTGGTTATTTTCCATCCACGTGGGAGGTCAACCAACGGCAGAGCGGTGAAATCGCTGAACACTGGTAGTTCCGATCCAGTCTCGATTTCAGATGAACGAGCTATCTGTTTCCGCGGTACATACGTAACGTGTACTAGCCTACTAGCCAGTTTCAACTCAGAAAGCTCTCTGCGATGGTACGCTCTCCTTACGCAAATAGGCCCACCAGCGGCCGAGCGGTAAAGACGCTGAACACTGGTAGTTCGGTCCGAGGTTCAAATCCCGTGAACGGGCTGGCTGCATGGGCGTTTTCGTGGTTTTCCCCATGTGTAATGTGTATACGAGCCAGTTTTCCTTAGAAAGTCCTCCACGAAGTCATCCCTCCCTTTAGGCAGATAGCCCTCGTGTGCTTTCCCGTAACTGAATAACCTAACCTTACGCAGATATCCCTAGTGAGCTTTGCCATAATCTGTTAAATCAAATCAAACCAAAATAAACGAAACCAAACCATCCACATGGGAACGTGGAATCTCGTGGAACGACAACACTGGCAATTTGGACGATAAATGCACTGATTGTGTAAATTTAATACAGTGGCTGAACTTGGTGAGTTCGTTATCTGAATAAGGCAAAATACGCAAAGACTGTTTTCCCTAAGGTCGAATGCCTTTCATAGAAGTCTTTTCTAAAGAAATTCGCTCATATTTAAATTACACAACGGAATAACCATGAAAACACCACCCAATCTGTTCGCCAGAACTGAAATCGAACTTGTAGAGACATTAGGTATTTTTTTAAATCAAGAGAGATGAAAAATGAGCAGTGCCCTTGTCGGGACTCGCACCACGGACCTCTCGAATACGCGCCGAGCGTGCTGACCACTACACCACAAAGGCATGCTAAGAATGCGGTAGAAATACCTTATATAGTAATTGACAAAAAACTCGAATATGCCAGAGCACTTAGAAAAAACTCTTGTATGTCTGGAACGTGATGTAATCTAGCTGTTTATTACTATTAAGTACAGATATAAGTGGGTAGGACACCCAGACTTCACCATAGGTTGTACAGGTATACCTCTGGGGGTTGTCCAAA
>KK115391.1:780200-793170 GCA_000611955.2 Stegodyphus mimosarum | reverse complement strand
CAGCAGCCACTCGAAAGAATTTTCGGATCACTGTGTATTTTGAGCATCCCTTTGCCACACAGATACTATACATCCATGCCTTCTCCGTAATTGGAACCCGGGTGCATCGGCAAGGCAATTCAGCACCACTAACCACTATACCATCTGGACGGTTGTAGAGACATTAGGTTATTTCGGAGCAGGAGACATGAAAAATGAGCAACGCCTTCGCCGGGAATCGAGCCACGGACCTCTCGGTTACACGTCGAGCATGCAGACCACTACACCGCGAAGGCGTGCGAAGAAGGCGGGAGAAATACCTTAAATACTCCCCTTTTTAAAGGACAACTGGGGTCTTGGGGACCCAATCGCCAAATCCCGGTGGCGGAGAATCATCATCCACCACCTTTTTTAGTTCGGGCGCCAGTGTAGAGACATTAGGTTATTTCGGAGCAGGAGATATGAAAAATGAGCAACGCCTTCGCCGGGAATCGAGCCACGGACCTCTCGGTTACGTGTCGAGCATGCAGACCACTACACCACGAAGGTGTGTTCGAAGAAGGCGGGAGAAATACCTTATACGGTGATCGAATGAACAGCATTCAGTAATTTTTTTCTTACAAATTCAGAGATGTTTATGAAATTCGTATTTGCAATCAATCAGAAAACGGCACGAATAAACGAATCAGCAAAAGGCAGCGGAAGGTATTTCTTTTTGGTGTTTTATCGTCTTCATGTGTGAAATAGATTATAAAACTAACGAAACAGGAATCCTCTCTGAAAACAAATTCCAACTGTGTTTGACATACGTCTAGTTGCTAAGAGAAGTGAGACTTTAGCAACACCTGTATCGGCCTTGAATGAATACAGCGATAGCTATCGCTGGAAGCTTAATAATAATGACTCCCGTGCTACGACATGCTTTGGAGTCCTTGATTATCTTTAGAGATAGAAAGCAAATGCATTTGCCGCCAATTATTTGAGTTGGATGACGAATATCACCTGTCTGTCTAATGAAGTATGCTCTTAACTCGAAGAATGCTTTGGGCTCCAAGGAAGTGATAAGATTTCTTAAGTTTTACAGTAAACAAAACCAATCATAATGACTTAAGGCCATTATTTGATTCATTAAACTGAAACCAGGCTTTTCAAATGAATGCTTTAACACGTGGTGTTTTTATAAAAGAAGAACGCAACAGTTTCCTTTAGGCTGATAGTCTTAGAAAGATAAATATAAAGACTGTTTACACCCTTTTTAGAGAAAATATGATAAAAAAAAATTTAAAGAAAAATCTGAAAGGATTCAGATTTTAGATTACGTCCAAAGGGATCTTGCTTAATAATATGAAAACTTGCCGAACGAAACAAACATTAAACTAAACCTAAAACGTACACAAAAACACACCCAATATAATTCCAATAGTCAACCCAATACAATTCCATTAATCCATCCAGTACAGACCCGATAACCAACATAATACAATTCCAAAAATTCCAATAGCCAACCCAATGCAAATTCAATTACTAACAAAGAAACATTAGCACTAAATTGAAAAGTGAATCGGACATTTTTGTGAAACGACACAAAACGCCCAAACGAAAGTAATAGTCCTTCGGGACTAAATCCCTTTGCACTAGCAAAAAATCCAAAATTTTGTAAATAGATTATATGGCAGAAACTCTTTATTTTAAATTATTGTCTGAAGCAATGAAATGTAATTTGCTTTAAAATCGTACATGTAAATAAATTCCGATCAAAAATTTTATTTTTCCTCTTTCCAAAAATTTTTAGGTACCACCAGTGCCCGAGTGGTTAAAAGCGCTGAACACAGATTTGCTCCTGCCAACCAGAAATCTTTGAGCATGTGACGTCACTGGCTCATAGTCTACTCCAAAACAACTGCTTCTTCGAGAAAACTAAATGTAATTGTGTCTTCATTTCTCCCACTTTTCTAAGCGAAGTGACGTCATCGAACTGAAAGCATTAGAAAGAACCTAACCTTGTCTATCTGCTGACTTGGATTTTCCTCATGAGTAATGTGAACAACAGTCAGTCTCCCTCAGAAAGTCAACCACGAAGACATCCCTTCGTCTATGCAGACAGACTTTGAGTGCTTTGATATTAAAAAATCTAATAGCACCTAAGCAAAAGTTTTTTTATTCTGTAATAAAACAACGTTATAAAAATCACGAAGTTTTTAAATGCTGAATAAGTTAATACTGATAATAAATGGTTGTTTGCATCAATACTGCAAAGCATAAGAGGAATATTTGCGTAAAAGAAGGGATGCTTTTGATGAGGACTTTCTACGGGAAACTGCCTGGTATTTACGTTAAACAAGAGGAAACCTCGATATTACCTAGGAACCCACTCCGTTCATAGGGATCTAAGCCCACGTTATACTACCAGTATTCAGTGGTGTTAGCCATTCGACCACCCGTCAGTGTCAGTGGAAGTTAAAAAAGAAGTTAGAAAAGGAATATTCGAAGATAACACTTTACAATTAATTGAATTATGAAGTTTCTGTTCTTAAAGTAAAACCTCGTCGATTGATAAAGAATCACAATGATTTTAGTCTAGTCTGGTCTATTTCTCTAAAATATAAAGGTAATGTTCCTGTTTTGCACTATTAAATTTTATTTTACTGATACCGAACAGATATTCTGTTCTGTGGCAGAAAGAAGAAAAAAGAAAGAAAGCAACAAAAAAAAAAATAAACATAAAAAAAAAGAAAGAACGAAAAATAAAAAAAAAATAATTAAAAAAAAAAGAGTTTTTACATAGTAGAGTACCTAAGATCTCTGAAAACTGGTAGTTCGACCAGGTCTCAGATTCCGGTGGTAAAAAAAATTCATAAATAAAAATTTGAGTTTCACAAAAGCTGAAAAGCGTAATGTTCATTTCATTCTGCTTAAGCATGTGGTTGATCTGTAAGCCACTTCAATATACGCCACATTAATGCCTGTATCGCAAACGTTCTCCTACCTCTGTAACAGTGACTGTCATTTCAACGAGCTAAATTTTGATTTCGAATTGCAGCCGAGTTGGTTTTACTGCGCAGAAATATTTATTAAAGCGCTATCAAATGTGCTTGTAACTATAATGCTTGATTAAATGTTTACAAAATTAATAGATCATTTTTGTGAATTTGAGAATGAATCTGAGATTTGAGCAAGAAGATATTCGCCATCTGCGGACTCGTGCAGAGAAACGGTTAAAAATACTTCCAAGGTTTCATCGCTCCTTTAATTGGACTATGTTACTGTTGCAAGAATTGGGAAAACTTTATTTATTTTAAAAGCAATTACCTGCAACGTTTTACAGCTCGCTACATAATATAGGTGCTTTGGGAATTAGTAACCAGAAAGCTTGTGTTGCCACAAATATTGTTATAATTTAATCTGTTTTGTGACAAAATTATTTATGCATTCACGTTATATTTCCACCTTGTGCGCGTGATATTTTAAAAATGGCTAATGGTACATACTTGAAATTTGATGGAATGTTTTATAGAGGCACATCTTCTAACTGAACCAAAAATCTAATGAATATTTTAATGTTAAAAAATTTTATACATGAAAGCATTATAGATTTTTTTAATAAAATACATTTTATAAACTCAACTCCAAATAACATAGACATTTATCATGAAATTCCTAAGACTTTTAATTTACAGTAGTTTTCAAATGTAATAAAAATTATATATTAAATATGGAATTAAATTATCAACAAAATGTTTTAAATTGTGCAAGGTAGAAACATGACGTGAACGCATAAAAAATTTTGTCATAAAGCAGATTAAATTATAAAATTATTTGTGGCAACATAAACGTTCCAGTCACTATTTCCCAAAGCAGCTATATTATGTAGTCAGCTCCAAAAAGCTGTAAATAATTGCTTTTAAAATAAACAAGTTATCCCGATTCTTGCAACAGTAACATATTCGAAGATCTTAAAGGTTTTAAGGTGCACAAGCCCCCTGAAGGAAATTTTTAAGAGCTGTATAGAAATTTTTCCAGCTCTGTAGCGGCTTTAAAGTTGTATCAACATATTGTAGATAAAGGCAGGTATGATTATGTAAAGTGATTGCTCGGGGAAATATGGTACGTCGACAAATGTTAGTTATCCAGGACAATTCGTACGAAAGCTAAGATAGCATGTGCAGCAAGCATTTCTCATGTTAAATCGTCTGCTTAAATTGCTGGAAAAGAATAAAAATTTCAGCTGTGAAAAAATTACACTATTACTTTCCTATTTTTCCAGTCATTTAATGTATCAGCAGTAATATGATTCGATAAATTCGACTTCAAATTTCCTCAGAAAATTTAAAATTAAACAGCCTTTAAATCACAAAAAAATATCGAACTCCACAAAATATACCGCAATAAACTCTAAGAATATTTTTAATTAGTTGCTGACGTGGGTAAACTTTTTTTTTCTCTCGTATATACAAGTTCATTGTTAACGTACTTAAAGATGTTTTTGTCTTTTAATAACACTTTCTTGTACTAACAGTGATAATATAATTTCATTATGCAAACTTTTCATTTGACTGTAAATTCAAATGAAATGTAAAATAAAGTATATAACAATAATAGAAACGTTTAAAAACTGCTCAAAATATTTTAATGGTCTTCAGCAATACAGCTAATATAATTGTGGGGTTTTACTTATTTCAATCAGCGTTCAATCGTTGAACCCCACAAACACTTACAAGCGAGTAATCGCTTTAATGTGTGAACAAATGCTAAGACTTAAGCAGGGTTAAATACCCTTTATTTCGCGGAATAATTACAATCAGTTCCTAACTCAGAACGTACAGCAAAGCCTCCACTTGGGCTTGAACTTAAATAATTATGAAATTAAACTAAACTAAGCTTAACTAAAGCTGACTGAAGATATAGCCGAAACTATCAAAATTCTAAGTAGTTGGCCCCTAAATCTTAATTAAATCACTGAAGCCAAACAAGGGCCTAAAGTATGACCGAGCGCAGCAAAGCTAAGAGAGACGTAGCCAAAAGGCAAACGCGCGCTAGTCAGCTAGTCAGAAACTCAGACTCTCTCTCTAGAAGTCGGTGAAACATCGACTTAAATACCTCTTTTTACTCATTTGCATTAACTGCGTTTCTGAAATTACATTCTGGTAGGAAATTGTAGGCTGAAACTAGAATAGATAGATGCATAAAATAACTGTTAATAAAATTATAATAAACCTTACATTATATTCGACAATAAAAGTGCTTCTCTGAAGAGTGACTAATATCTCAGATTGTTGAAGAGATCCCATAAGTATTCTAAAGGAATTAATTCATTATTCTAATTTTCTAAAACTAATTTTCTGCCACTAAGCTAGTTTTCAATAGTGGGACAAAATTAGATTTGAACAGAGCATAATTTCGGTAAAGAGCATTACGTCATAGCATTTACCTCTGCATCCAAATCTACTGTCTTTTATTTATCAGTACTTTAGCACCGACAGCGGCTGCAGAATCAGTTGCTAAAATTAGGCTTAGAAAAATTAACCTGCATTCTCATTCATGAGAACGCTTTCTTTCTATCACGTGATTCGACGTCATTGAGTACAGTGATCGCAAATAAATTGCGATCCGACGCCTTCCTCGAATGTCCTTGAAGAACAGTCTAATGGCCATCGGCTATAATACCATATAATGATGAGACCATCCTTTCTTATTTCCTTGATCGTCATCTCTGATTGGCAGGATCGACCTTAAAGAAGGTGATCAATTTTAACTAGGATTGCAGTTAATTCCTAATATTTTACGATTGTTGGTTTCTCAGCCCCATTTATTCTAGCGGGCTGTTTACAGTCGAAGATGTTTCAGACATATTATTTGAAAAGGCGGGAACTCCAAGCCTTAGAGTTCTGGGTTTCGATCATTAACAAAAGGATTTAAAAAATTCTCAACAGCTAATGACTATGACTATCAACCTTAATTCCGTTAAAAATAAATACGTGTAAGTTTTCTCCAAACGATGTCTATCGGTTCCATTACTAAAATTTTATTTAAACTGTTTGTACTCTTTGATTTAAATGGGATGCGGCATTTACCATTTGCTTGTTATGATAATGCAACAAATAAAATTTTAATTGCTGGGAAGGAGCTGGATACTTTCCTTTTTCCAACAAATAAAAACTATAACCAAAAATGGGATTTACTGATGAATAGGCGGATTTCACAACACTCAAAAGACATATGTTTTAGTTTCGTGTACCACCAGTTACTCCTTTGTACGCGAATTTAATTTGCTAAGAGAGATTGTTGTACCCTTGCGAACTCACCAACGCAAATTTAATTTTGTTCCGTTCTTGCTTGTTATAGCGATCAGCGCTATAACAAGCTTTAGACGACTAAATCTGAAAATCAGATAACTTTTACATTACCGCATTCGGCTCCGACAGGTAAGTTTGCCAGTTTCGAAGACTAAGGCCCACTAATGGCCAAACACCTAACCAGCCGAAAGCTGGTACTTCAACACGGGTTCAAATACCGGTAGACACACCTTTTTGCATGGGAGTTTTCGTGTTATTCTCCGTGTGTAACGTGGACACAAACTAGTTTGCCTTAAATAGTTCTTCACAAATCCTATCTCCTTTGGCAGATACTCTTTTTGCCACATTCCAATCCAACATTTCTTCGCCTTTCTGGCAAGTGGAATTTTAAATTTTAGACTTCGTTTTATGTAACAATATGCAGTGGAGTATTTTCAAACATGCGGTAAGCTGGCATCCAAAACAGTGTGCGTCATTAGGCACGACATCAGATTTTATTTGAAAACGGATAAACAGTAGCGATGCATGTTCGTTCCAAAGCTTTGTCAAAATGACTGGGAAAAATCTATGATGATATATACTGAAGTTTTTATGTACAGTATTCGTAACTTGTATTGTAAGGTTTATTATACGTTTTCTAACAGTTATTTTAAGTTTTGTATCTTTCCTACCTTGTTCTAATTTCAGCTTACAATTCCCTGCCAGAATGTGAATTCAGAAACGCAGAGAATGCAAATGAGAATGAGTACTATTTAAGTCGTAACTTAAACGACTTCAAGAGAGAGAGAGAGTCTGATTTCCTCACTAGCGCGCGTTTGCCTTCTGGCCACATCTCTCTTAGCTATTACTACGCTCGGCCATATCTTAGGCCCTTGCTAGGCTTCGCCGATTTAATTAACACTTAGGGGCCAACTAGTTAGATTCTGATAGCTTCGGCTATATTATTTAAGAGCTTTAGTTAAGCTAGTTTTAGTTCCAATTATTAGTATTCAAGTTCAAGAAAGAGTGGCGGCTTTCTGTAAAGTTCCAAGCCCGAACTGATTGTAAATATACTGAATAATAAAGGGTTTTAAACCCCTTCTCAGGTCTTAGGTATTCTGTTCACACTTACGGGATTATTCGCTTGTTAAGTGTTCGTAGGCTTAGGAGTGAAAACTTAAGATTTAAAGAGTTAAACCCCACAGTATCTTTTGATTGAATAAGGAGCAAAATGTACACTGCGAAAAAAAAAAAAAAAGGTTAAAGGGAAAAAGGGACAGTTCTATATCTCCCGTTCTACTGGGCCGATTGACGAAATTCAAATTGCGTTTTTCATGTCACGAAAGCGCGACTTAAGATATATATTAGATTTATATATAGCATTATCCTAACACAGGTATTTTGAAACAAAATGGGTCTTTTTCTAAAATAACATACCAATTTTTTTCCATATTTCGATTCTACGACACAAATTATGCCTAAATATTAAATTTTGTAAAATTTGCTGCGAAATTTACGGAGAAATTCAAAAACTTAACTTGGCGAATTTTTTTGAGTTTGCGCCAAGAATAATTCACTTGGCGAACTTCTTAATACATGCCAACCTATCCTACATGCCAACCTACATGCCTTCCATCGCGCAGGAGAGGAAAAGTCACATCGTTCCTTCCTTTTTACATTGTGAATGAGCGGAAAAAAGTCACATCGTTCCTTCTTTCAAATAATTTTATCAAAGTACGTAAACCACATTCTCGTTATTATCGTTTTCAGCAAATATGTCAAATTTCAAATGCGCCAATATAAATTCACGTGCATCTTCGGAAATTTTGAATAAAAAGCTATTTTTTTGTAGGTATGCTTAGAAATACACCTACTTTAAGATGACCGTAAAAATTTTATAGGTTATAATTCAAAATTATTTTCGAAAAATTTATAAAAATTATTTTAAAATATAAATTTTAAAAATAAATCATAAAAAATGAGTGAATTTTATTTGAAATGAACCTAAATTTCGAACTGTGTAGGAAGGAATCAAATAAGTTTCATGAAAAGAGAGATATTAATAAATACATACCAAATTGATTTAACATTGAGGAACATTCCAAAATTCCTTTTTCAAAAGGAGTCGAAAAATAATAATATTTTGTATTTTTTTAAAGTTTTTTAAATGAAGCTTCCGAATACACTTCTCACATTTCAGATATTTTAAAATGTAGTTTTGGCAACAATTTTCCTTTCTTATTGTGGTTCATAGATTTTTGATAAATTGCATCATTTTGAATAGTTTCATTCTTTTAAAAATTTCGGTTTGGCAACAATTTTTCATCGTATTTCTTATGTTACTGTTTTTAAGAGACTGAAAAGTTTAAGAAATTAAAAAGTTGTTGCTTTTTGCAACGGTAAATTGTTTAATTACTTTATTAGGATAATTAACATTTGTATCGAGGGATATTGCTTATTGCATTCTAATATTATGTTTTAATTATAAAAAAGTTTTGCATGATATTTTTTAATCTGTTTAAGTTCTTAATCTGTTTATACCATTTGAGTTCTTAAGATTTTGCAAAGGGAAGTTGGTTAATTTATTTATTAGGATAATTAATATTTGTATTAAGGGATATTGCTTATTTCGTTGTATACTTTTTATATGTAATGCATTTTTAACTGAATTTTTTTTCCGTTGTTGTTTGTTTCTTTTTCGATAAAATTGTTCTGCAGAGTAAAATTCTGTGCAGTTTTCAAATTTAATGTTTGGTGTTCTCTTTAGGCATTTTTCTGGTACACTTAAAAGCCAGACGAAGACTGGCCGCGCAGCGGCTAGTAAATTAATAAAATATTTCTTCGCTTTGAAAGAAATTGTTAAAAAATAACCACTCAGTCTGCGATAAAACACACGATTCGACGAAAAAAACCCCATCATTTGCCTTCCAATCACTTTAGCCCAAATTCGCCAACAACAACAACACGAGATCGTGGCAAAAATAATTCTCCGCGTTATGTGTCTGTCATCAAGCTCTGCCATTATTCACCCTTCCCCCCTGGAGTATTCTCTCCTCCCCACATGGGATCACGCAATTCCGAAATTTACTAATTTATTTATCTTTATTGGATTCTCGTTTTGGAAACCACTGCGAAAGGTAACGGTGAGGACATCCTCCAAATTGGACATGGCGGGATATATATGGGAGACATGGGGGAGTTCGGAATAGCGTTTCTTTTTCCTCTTCCAATCACCATAACCGTCCTCAATCGTTATGGGGGATGAAAGTCATACAAAACTGTGATTGATATCTAGATCATTTTTATGAAGTTTGCCTCCTAATCTAGGATTTGCCTGCGTAATAAAGAGCCTTTTTTGCTTATCAAAACAATATACGAAGCGAATTATCCGAACCCTGCAGAACTTGGTTCAGTTCGTATAAACAAAAGTTAGGGTAACTAATCAACAAATGTAAAACTTCTTCCTCCCGACAACGCGCAAAGGCATTTTAGGGGCAAAAACATAGTTCTTACCTTCTATCCTTTTAAAACAAAGATTACATGATTTAATTGCCAAAGAACGCATGATTTAAATTTTCACAGCAGTGAGAATTCTTTTCAATTTGATTGCTGATAAAATTTTTAAATGTGTGTGAAATGCAAGCTAATTAAAGAGCTATGTGCTGTTGCTAGAATTTGAATCAGGGTAGCGTAAGAATTGTTTGTGTAAGGAATGAAATAATTCGAGTTTAAAACTCAAAATTATTTACTCCGACTCATTTCAAAGATATTGGGTTGGCAACTAAGTAATTGCGGATTTCACTCATAGATGGCTTCAGATGAATTTTTAGGTTTGCAGACGTAGCACAAATGTAAAACACATTTTGTTATTTGATAGTTGGCAATTCAGCTGTGAATCAGTAAAAAACGTTTTTTGATCGGTTGCGTAGTTTTCGCTTGGCGTTCGTTGAAAAATGGAAAATCAAAAGGAACATTTTTGTCATATTTTGCTATTTTATTTCCGCAAAGGGAAAAACGCATAGCAAGCTCATAAAACGTTATGTGCTGTTTATGGTGACGAAGCCTTAAAAGAACGGCAGTGTCGAAATTGGTTTGCCAAATTTCGCTCTGGTGATTTTTCACTCAAAGATGAAAAACGGTCTGGTCGTCCAGTTGAAGTTGATGATGACCTAATCAAAGCAATAATCGATTCGGATCGTCATAGTACACACGTGAGATTGCAGAGAAGCTTCATGTATCACATACATGCATTGAAAATCACTTAAAACAACTTGGCTACGTTCAAAAACTCGACACATGGGTTCCTCACGAACTGAAAGAAACGCATTTAACGCAACGCATTAACAGCTGCGATTTGCTAAAGAAACGTAATGAAAATGATCCATTTTTAAAACGACTGATAACTGGCGATGAAAAATGGGTTGTTTACAACAATATCGAGTGGAAAAGATCGTGGAGCAGGCCAGGTGAACCAACAAACAACATCAAAAGCTGATGTTCATCAAAAGAAGGTTTTGTTATCAGTTTGGTAGGATTACAAAGGAATTGTCTACTTTGAACTCTTACCACCCAACCGAACGATCAATTCTGATGTCTACATTGAACAACTAACGAAATTAAACGATGCAGTTGAAGAAAAGCGGCCCGAATTGACAAATCGAAAAGGTGTTGTATTCCATCACACCTTTGGTCACTCGACAAAAATTATTAGAGCTTGGTTGGGATGTTTTGTCACATCCACCATATAGTCCTGACCTTGCACCATCCGATTACTTTTTGTTTCGATCTTTACAAAACTCCTTGAATGGTAAAAATTTCAATAATGATGATCGTACCTGATCAAATCGTACCTGATTCAGTTTTTTGCTAATAAAAACCAGAAGTTTTATGAACGTGGGATTATGATGCTGCCTGAAAGATGGCGAAAGGTCATTGATCAAAATGGGCAATAAATTACAGAATAAAGTTATTTAGTTCCATGAAAAAATTGTCTTTGATTTTCTAAAAAAAATCCACAATTACTTAGTTGCCAACCCAATAAAAGTCAGTGTCAGTTACTTTTGTGCGGAAGATGCAAATGAATCAAGTTGTTTATTACACAAAAAAGTTTCTGTTTTGTTGCGTGTTGCTGGATAATCAAACACTCCTTACTCTTATTTTAGAACAATGCCTATATAGTACTTAGTTACTTTTAATTTAAATGCTCGTATATTTCAAGCATCAGCTACGCACAGAAGTGATTGCCTGAGCGAATTAAGGAAGTATTACGATGCGAAAACTTTCGGGTATCACATTTCAACGGAAATATCCATTTTGAACGTTCCCGAAGCCCTTTTGGATATTTTTTATGTGATGTCTGTACACATGGGCGGAATAAAGGACTCTTTTCCCAAATAGATTGCAAAATGTATTAAAAATTTATTTTTCGTGACGTCTACAGTACGTACGTATATATGTACACTCATGTCCATAAATTAAGGATAATTCGGAGTCACGCGGAAATCGAACTCTAAAATAAATATATCACCTGTAAAATCACTACACACATCTTCAAGAATCATGTGCAAATTTCAGGAAGTAACCAGATGACACCGATGGTACCTCACAATGACATGAGTGTAAGAGAGTGATATATAAGGAATACAGGCAAAGAAGTAAAATTGTTCGTAGGCGCTTTATAAGCATTTCAGTGCAATAACCGAATAGTTATGAAACAAAGGACGCATTTGGATGATTTTTTACGTGGTAGAATTATCGGCCGTCTGGAATGTGGGCGTACCCAACTGGAAATATCAGACGAACTTGGAATTGCCCAGAGTGTCATCTCCAGGCTTTGGCAACGATTCCAAGATGATGGTAATGTGAGTAGACGTTACAGCGCAGGTCGCCCCAGAGTTACAACGCCGAATGAGGACCGGCATTTGGTAGTTACTGCCAAAAGAAACAGGCGGAGCACAGACTCAGACCTGTCTCGTCAGCTCTCTTCAGCCACTGGTACGAGAATTTCGAGGCAGACCGTGTACACACGCTTAGGGCAGATTGGTCTATATGCTCGTAGACATGTCAGATGCGTTCCACTTACTGCAACTCACTGTCGCCTGTGGTTAGCCTGGAGTAGAGAGCATGCATTATGGACACCGTAGCAATGGGCTTGTGTGATGTTTTCCGACGAGTCCAGGTTTAGCTTGCAGTCTGATTCTCGCCGGACTTTCATATGGAGAGCTTCAGGTACCCGTCACCACCAAGAAAACATCATTGAACGACACCGTTACGGTGGTGCAGGAGTGCTCGTTTGGGGTGGAATTATTCTGGGTTCCAGAACTGACCCGTATGTTGAAATTGGAACCGTGACAAGCCAAATCTATCGGGACGTCATTCTGGAACAACATGTACGTTTGTTTCGGGGCGCCATGGGCGCACAATTTGTGTTTATGCGACAAAAAATGGCACTGATATTTGATTTTAAAATTTGTATTTTCAACTTTCTTTGAAGGATCGGGTAATTAAACTAATATAATTCGAAGAATTAAGTTTAAATGAAGTGCAGCTAAAAATTGTATAGTTCGAGGAATTAAGTATAAAGGAAGTGCAGCTAAAAGAGTGTATAATTCGAGGAATTGCGTTTAAATGAAGTACAGCTAAAAAAGTGAATAATTAAACACGCCGTACAAGGAAATCAAGCAGTGTTCATATGAGGTTTTTTTTTTTTTTTTTTTTTT
>KK115391.1:752248-780165 GCA_000611955.2 Stegodyphus mimosarum | reverse complement strand
TTTTTTTTTTTTTTTTTTTTTTGACTTTTTTTTGACAATGTTTTTACACACTTAGAGTTTCACTTATAGTTAATACTTACTGTTAATGAATAATAAGCTTTTGTCGTACGCATCATTTTGGTACATTCACTACTCCATTTACAAGGCAAAGTAAATTTTTCAGAAAAACTGCATTTTTGCGTCGTTTATAAAATTTGCCATTTTCTTGCTTTCCAAGTTGATTCATTTACATTTATTACCAAAGTAAAAAATCCACTGGATGTTGCATATGCAAGATACTCTAGAACAGTGGTCTTCAAACACTGAACCCAGGGTTCCTCGAGTAAAAATAAAAATTCGAAAAACAAAAATTATAAAGCACTCACACTTTACTTCTTTAAAATTTCATTATTTTATTTAAAAGCATTCACAGACTCAGTAGATTTATTTTATGAGCATAAGGTGTAATTATGAAAACATAATTATTTGTATGGTTGATTATATGAATGTTTGATGGAACTTAATAGACACCAAGAACTGTGGATATTGTGAAATTTATTTTTAATGCAGTTGCTTTTTAGTTTTTCATTCCTCATTCGTGTAAATATGTTTCAAAATGTGTACTTTTAAATTGCATATCGTGATACGAAAATCTAATTAATTTGGGTATTATGACTTAAAATTAAAATTAATCTAGGCATTGATGAATGTGCAACAATACCTTATAATGTCTCTCACGACTTGAACTACGCTAAACATAGAGGGACCTAGTAAACTGCCTTATGGAGGTTCACGTATATAACGACAGTAAGTCTATGTTCATTAAGACTAGAGAAGGGTTAAAATACTCTTTTATTCACTCAAAGAATTATTCACAAACGGCCCCTTCTCTGGCGTACAGGAAAGCCTCCACTCGGGCTTCAAATCAATATAACTAGCATAAAAAACTAATCTAATCCTAAACTAAACTAACTTAGCCGGAGCTAGATACAAATACCTAACATACTTGACCCTGAATTGAACTTAGCCGGCGATTATCAACATGCAGAATACGGCCGAGCGTAGTAGGTTCAATAGTGAAGCAGCCTGACGGCAAACACGTGACACTAATAACTCCTATACTCTCCTACTGAAGTAAGCTTGTAAGGATCTTAAGTTTAACTAACGTTTATTTTAAAACTTTACGATCATCTCTTATTTTCCACTTTCAGCCAGAATTAACGCGTGAATATGTACGTGCAAAGAGTAGTTGTAAAAGGAGAGAGAGAGAGAGAGTACTCTTGCTACGAGGCTTCACGCGAGCTTGCCATCCGTTACTGTCCGCCTTTAAGGCCAGAGGTTTAAATCCTCTCGAAAGTTAAAGACGTATTGTAGTTTTCCGCAGTTTGCGTACTACAAACGTAGTCATTTAAAAGGCCAGTCTTAGTGCTAGTCATCTGTGAAAAATATTAAAAGTTAGTTCTTATTTAAATTTTAGTTAGTTAGTTAGTAGTCTTATATTCTTTTACGTTTAGACCACAAGTGGTTGGTCTTTGTATTCGGAAGTGCGGGAACATCTGTAAAATCGATAAGCAAATAAAGGGCAATTTTAACCCTTCCTATCTTTGTTGTATCTTCTACACACGCACGAACATAGCTTTTAACCTGTTCCTACTCAGGACTCAAGTAATGTTTGCAAAATCAACTAGAAGAAACAGAAGTCCTGATAAGCTCAACCTCCCTTAAATACTCCTACCTCACATACAGGGCAACTCTAAAAACTCTTTCTAGTAGGGAGTTGTAAGTGGGAAACATGAATTGAAAGGAAAGAGTTTCACAATTAAATACAACTGTTATAAAATTAAAATACTCTTTGCGACCTAGTAACCATTCATAAACACGGGGTGTCCCCATTCATCGTCAACTGAAGTGATCTGAACTATGTTCGTGCTTGTGTAGAAGATACAACAAAGATAGGAAGGGTTAAAATTACCCTTTATTTGCTTTTCGATTTTACAGACGTTCGCGCACTTCGGGGTACAAAGACCAACCACTTGTGGTCTAAACGTAAAAGACTATAAGACTACTAACTACCTAAAATTTAAATAAGAGCTAACTTTTAATATTTTACACAGATGACTAATACTAAGACTGGCCTTTTAAATGACTACGTCTGTAGTACGCAAACTGCGGAAAACTGCAATACGTCTTTAACTTCCAAGAGGATTAGAACCTCTGGCCTTAAAGACGGACAGTAACTGATAGCAAGCTCGTGTGAAGCCTCGTAGCAAGAGGACTCTCTCTCCTTCTACCTCTTGGCAAAAAGCCGCAACTTAAATACTTTAACGTTAGCAAGTACAATTTGTATAAACATATTCACGCGTTCCTTCTGGCCGGAAGTGGAAAATAAGAGATGATAGTAAAGTTTTAAAATAAAATAAACGTTATTGAGCTTAAAAGGTTACCATGCTTTAAAAATTCCAGGTTTTTAACAACACTTATTTATTGCGGAATATTTGAGTTTTGCATTGTGAGCGTATTATTTAGATTGCTATTACTACTATTACATTATTAGATTAATATTATTACTAAATTGCTAAACTGTTATTCTTATCGCTGTTATTATTACGAGGAATGAAATCTCTCACTATTCAATCTTTATCGACAATTCTTTTTTTTTTCCTGGAGAATTTGATCAAAATCGACAGATTTCAAATTTGGAAGTTAGAAATGAATCCCTTATTATTGATTTCTCTCCCGGTTTCATAGAAGTCTTGAAATGTGGCACCCTTAAAAGGCGTTAAGGTAGTTGGCAAAAAAGGTTCGAAGTATTGGGGGGAGATATTGAATTGGGAAAAACTGTGACCGTCAGCTCTCTTCTCGATATTCACTCCCTGCTTTAGTTCCCACCTTGTCGTTAACTTTCGACACTCGACCGTTGACAGCTCCTTTTCACTCTCCCCTCTCGCTCGCCATCGGTATTACCCCGAACAAAGCTTCCCTTATTGTTTCTGAGTAGCTGATGTCACAGATTTCGCTTCCAACGAATGGATTTTGCAAGGATTCTTGGTTACTGTTTAGCTATAAATTTCATTTCTATTTCATATGTTAATGGTTATGCTAATTCTAATAATGGAAAATCAAATTCTGTAGAGTTGATTTATTAATCAAAAATAATTATTAATATTAACTGACAGCGTATGAAGTGCTACTAAAGTTAATAAGAAAATTGAAAGATATAAACAAATTAAAAAACAAAGGCTATATTGAAGGTTAATAAAAAAGAAATGAATAAAGTATTTCTGTATAGAATTTTTTCTGCGGAACATTCGCGAGAATTTATATTAAAGCTATATTAACATTATTATACCACATACCGAATTCAGTAGTTCAATATGGACTGGAACTTCAGAGAACTCGGTACTTTGGGACTAAACGAATCCAAGATTTATCGAGCCCAGAGCACTAAATTCGAATCCGGATCCAAGTGCAAGGTTTACAGCAGCGTAGGATATAGATTTTAAGATGTTTATGTAGGCTGACTTGTTCATGAAACATAATTAGTTGAAATTTTCAACTCGTTATACTTAAATAATCTAAATTTTCACTTCAATTAAAAAAAACTGAAAGGTTTCAGATTTTAAATTACGTCCAAAGGGGCGATTTTTTAACATTTTGTGTGTTAGCTTTATTTATCAAATATCATGTTCTTCGCACTTAAACCATCAAATTCAGTTCAACAGCAATATCGCAAAATAATTTTAAAATGAGCGTATCTTTAGAAATTCCGATACACAGTCTCACGGACTGGAGATAAAAATGCTTTTTCTGTACAACGTTGCCATGGCTCGCTTTGAAATCCTTGAGTTTGTTCATCGAAAATTCGTTAAAGTTTTACAAAATGTGAAATCAATAATAAAACAAATTCCAAATTTGGGCTTCCAGATGCCCATATTCGCTGTAGGAGTATGTCGTTCAAAATTGGATGGCTCTAGGTACCATTGTTTTATCACAACACGAGAGTTTATGCAGATTCTTATTCACAGTTATGCAAATTATTTATTATTTAATTTCTTCAAATATAATACAGGGCGATAATATTTGGTGGCAACAATTTAAAAAGTGAAATGGATATTCAGAGTGATTCGACGCAAAGTCCCAAAACGAAAACAATAGTTCTTCAGGGACAAAGCCCGTTTGAACTAAAAATCTTGCTGAAAGTGAAGGGTGAGGACATTTTACGTTTGCTAGGAAATCCTTTAAATCTTCCATCATCACATAACGTACAATTTCACTTGAGTTTAATTTTCATGAAAATCAACTTTTTTTTATATATAATAAGGATTCGAATGCAACCAAAATGATGTATTACCAGACAAAGGCAATATACGTATACTACTTCTGTTACAAATCAGATACCAAAGAAAAAAAAATATTTTAAATGAAAGTTAAATATATAATAAGACGTTAACCTTAAAAATTTACACATAATAAAAATTTTTAATGAATCTCCTGTATATAACAGGGCATCGTTGGCAGGCGACATTCATTCTTAAACTCTTAGTTCAGAAGGTCTGCTCAGTTTTTATGAAATTTAATGTAAATATTGAAGCAACTAAAAAACTGAGAAATACACAACCAGGGTTTCAAACTTAATATCTGGTTATAGTTGTAGAGACATTAGATTATTTCGAAGCTGGAGACATGAAAAATGAGCAACGTCTGAGCAAAAATGAGCAAATTGAACCACGGACCTCTCGGTTACGCGTCGAGCGTGCTGACCTCTACACCACCAAGGCATGCGAAGAAGGCGGGAGAAATACCTTATACAGTAATTGATAAAAAACTTGAATATGCCAGAGCGCTTAGACCCAAACTCTTGTACGTCTGGAGCGTGATGTAATCTAGCTGTTTATTCTTCATGTAAATTATCTGAAACCTTTCCTTTAACTCTCATTAATGTTTTTATATGGCAATAACTTCCGTATACTTATGTAAGCCGCCCAGTTGGTATAGTGGCTAGGGGAGCCGACTGCGATAAAGAAGGACTTGGGTTCGATTCCCGGAGACGACATGCGTGTAACAGTCCATTCCTTCATAGCAGGCAACGGTGGCCGCCTATTAGGCGCCTCCACAATAAAATCGCCACTGGCTAGAAATAATGCAAAATTATCATAAAGGCTAATTTATTTATTTTCTTTTTTTTTTTTTTTTTAGTTTATACATTCTTAAATCTAAAATAAATTTTTCTCCGTTGCTGAGCTTTGTTTGGAGAGATTTCTCGTTCAGAAAAGTTCCTTATTATATTACGCCTTATCTATATTTATGACATTTTTATTACATATAATTGCGTAAAAAAATCTCTCAATAGTAGCTATTAATGCAAATATTTTAATTTGAAACTCATAGCTATTTTAAATAAAATTAAATATATTTAAATGGAATATAATACACGTTATGGATATTTTCTAGAGAATTATCGATCCTGTAAATCCACTGCTTTTATTCTATTTTAGTCATTTTGAGTCGAAGAGAATATCGTGGGAAGAACTGAGTAAAAGAAGGGTAAAAAATGACCAGTTTAAAGTGCAATGAGTTTCATCTGTTCAAGCACATTCTTAGGCCTGTATTTGATCTACCTCGAAATCGATAGGTTTTATTCAAAATTGGCTTTAAAGTTTTTTTTTTTTGGAAGGGGAGGAGGCTAATTTAACATATTACACTGTTGCATTTAATTTTACCTCCCCTTCTAATTAATTAGTACCTAGAAGGTAATTGTTTCAAAACAGTATGGATTTTAAAGTTTAGCTTCTTGAATGTAGTTTAGATATGTTACCCAACTTAATGCGGCATGCCTTTCAATATAAAAATTTGCCTAGCGTAGGCCTTCAAGAATGAAATCAAAAATAGCTGAAATTGTTTAACGTTAACACAAAAATTAGTAACGCTTCTAAATAATTTTTTGAATTACTAGTTTTAAAAATACATTTGTCATAACGCGAAAATTCTAACTGTTATTATGTTAGTCAACGCAAAATAGAAAATATGTCAAGGCAAAATAAAATCTGTTTTAAGAATTCACAGCTAAACGCATATAAACGCGAATACCATCGTGCAGATTATTTTCCGCTGCTTTTATTTACGTTTCTGCGGTGGCGAAAACACGAGGAAGCGAGTGAAAAGAATCGCATAATAAAAGCAAAATGGCTACCGAAACAATACTATTACAGAAATACAAAGGAGAGAGTGAAGCTGTAATTCACAAATAGATAAATTACAGAGGATAATCATGCCGCGTAGTACGCTCCGTTGCTTCACCAACTAGGAGGCTGGCCAAGCAAATGAGAATTGAGGTTTTGGTCATTACGCAATTCTCATTTCCCTTTCCAGGGGCGGGCATTTTTAACATAACTGGGCATGACAGCGTCATCCAAAGCATTTCTATTAACCCAGCCGTGCGGCACTTTTCTCTGTAGGGGGGGGGGTGAATCGTAACATAAAGAAATTGTAAGGCAACTGTCACAAAATGAGTTTTTTTCTCTTTGCCCTTTACAGCATTTTTTTTTTCTTTCACTTTGTACGAAGTAATTGTTAGCTGTAACAAATCGGATTCCCAATTCTATAGGAAATTTAGTATAAATTTGAATCATCATTAAATGAAGCAGTGATGCAAAGAGAACAGTTTCCATCTGTTCGCGAACTATTCTTTTCCCTTACAGCCTTTAGAACCTATACCTAAAATGAAACAATTTTTCTTGGATAGAGGAATTTATAATTTTGAATACCGCTTAATAAAGTTTAATGAGAATTTTTTTTGTTTCTGTCCTTGAGTTTGAAAAAATTTGATATCGCATTTCTGAAATGTTACTTGAAATAATTAATTTTTGATTAACAAATGATGCCTTTCGTAATTAACGGCGATTTTAATTTTAATTTCGTAAGTTTATTTAAATATATGTCAAACACAAAACAATATAAAAAATACAAGACTGAAAATTGTGCTTTATCAAGCATGTTTAAAAGCGCAGAAATACTTGAAATCGGGAATTGCTACCATACAGATAGTTTAATTTAACACTTGACAGATTGCTGTAAGAAAAATAATGAACTATTACATTATTATTAATCATTTAACCGAGTTAATTTTTAATTCATTTTTTCCTTGCTGAAATATAATTAAAAATTATAATAATAATTAAAAATTTCAAGTTGTAAATAATATTTTTAGCAAATTAAGAGATCTGTTGAAATTATAACTGCTTTATTCCTATTAAGTTAACTATAGATCTTAACATGAAGCAGTGTGCAGTTATTCGAATATTTGAGAGTTTCATAATTAAGAGTTTGCTTTAAAAAGTAATTATATCTACATACGCTTCAATGCTGTCGAGATTTTTAATTCAAAATATGCCTCGAATTATTATACAGCAGGTAGAAAAAATAAATTATAACTCCAAATCTAAAGGAAGTCCCTTTTAAAGTTTAAAGAAACTTCCCCCCTTTTAAAAAAGCAGCCTTTCAAATATTAAATAAACAAGCCTGACAATTTTTATCGATTGTGTTGGATTATGTTATGCTTGCAGAACGAAGAAATAAACTTATACGGGAAAAGTTTTATGAAATAATTTACCTATTAACTATCACTTGTAAAATAATAAACGAACAGATTAGGTAAGTTGTTTCACGATAAAACAATTAAAATATTTATATTGTTATCTCTGCGTATGATATCAGTATTATAATTAAGAATATGAATCATAGTATTCTGATAAATAATCGCCATCTTAATTAGTGTAATTTGTTTATTATCTTAATAAAATTTAATAATTACTTTAATTAAAAACAATCAGACCTCGTACGGATAATTTATATTTTATATTCGTTAATATTCTCTCTTGTATGCCACATATATTAAATAACTAAAACATCAGAAAATCTCGACTACAACTTCATGAGTTAAAAAGACTTAGCAAGATGATGCAAAACTAGATGCAGACTCACTGCAGCTTTATATAATTATAATTGCTACAACAAGCAAAGTTTTACGTCCCGGGAATTAGTTCAACAAGTTATGCATGCGCATTAAAGTAATAAATCATTTGTCCAAGCACGTTAAATTCTTTTTGAGGCACGACCTTCTGCTCACACGAAATCAATTAGACCCAATTTCATTTGATGTAATGTCCCAATTAGGCTTGCTATTACATGCAAATTAGCATAAAAAACCATCACGGAGTTATAAAGCCAGACATACATCTGTGCTGCCCCCCCCCGGTAGACTTTTTTTTTTTGCTAATCTCGAATTTCGCCGTGGTATACTCACTCAGATGCTGGAAAACGGTTTCCAGTGGACTTCAGTGAACAGCAACTAGGGGGGTTGAGTTGCTGGAACTTGCTCAAGACATTAAACCCCGGGCGTCATTGTCTTCGATAATAGTCTCTTCGAAAGAGGGAGGGGTTGGCCGAGGGTCAAGTACTTCGAACACAAAATGATTCTGAGGGGGAAGAGAACTGTGAACAATAAGAAGCTGTGTTCAAAGACTTCAAAAAACAAACAGAACCTAAGAGGGGTAGGTTTGCCTCTCATCTCCCCTCCCCCTTTTTTTTTCTAAACTTAAAAGGCAGAGCGGAAGGAGGGTTTGTGGGTTTTGGAAGAAGTCTCGGTTTTCCGCTTGCACCCAATTATATTTTTGGGCTAAATCGGCGTAGGTTTTTATCCTTGCGGGATAATTTGCTCCTTTTCTTCTGAAGAGTATGAGATAAAATTAAAACAATGACATCATGCAGGTACATGCCTGGGTGGCTATGGAAGGGCATATCTGGATGGCTAAGGGCTTCCAAAGTGCAATTTCTAGATACTTTGGAGCTCTTATAAATTTTAAAATTTTTGTTTCAATGTTGTCCTTGATGGGTTTTTTAATGGAATGCTTTTCTTCGAATGCTTCTCGTGAAAAGAGCATTCTTTCCCCTCCCATTCTTTTATACAACTACGATACAGATGCATAAGATTTCTTATTTTATACCGCATAAATTCTTGTAAAGCTTTCAGCCATTTTCATTATTTCAAAACTTATAATTCTTCTTTAATGTAAAAAATAGGAGCTGAATTTATCTTAGCCTGGATGGTAAACAGTTGCAAACTCGTTAGAAAACTGTCTTGCTGTTCGGAAGTTTCAAACTTCCAGTGTATTTAATAAAATTTGCAGTATATTCAAAAGGAAAAATTTTGCCGCGAGAATTAGGTACTATACAGTATATGGAACTGCATGCAAATTCCTTTCCTAAACTATACTGGCGAGATTCTGAAAAACGTTATATGGAACATTTAGAATATACAGATTGCGATATGCTTTTCTACTTTCATCTGACAGAGAAAGTATTGGAAAGAGCAAAGAACTGCATTAACTGAATATAAACAGTTGAGGAAATGATATAAATGGAAAAGCTTACGATTGATTTTAACCGTCAACAACCAGAGATAATCAGCTTTTGCTTTATCTAGAGGAAATTCGGAGATTTGCTTCAAGTAATTTTGACGCGTGTGGATTTTGTTCCCGTATACAAATTAAGCTCAAGAGTATGACAGAGCTACAATACCAGTGTTAGAACTAAGGGATTCTGTTATAATTTCTACTTGCAAAAAATCTCTCTAACATCTCAGATATACATTTAATAGAATTTTAGGTTATGAAACAACCTCCTGTTCCACTGGCAAGATCTCTTAGAAATAATTTAAAGACAGTTAAATTATCGTGGAAAAAACTGCTTAGTACGTATTTAACACTTCAAAGGTTTGGGTTTGGTTTTGTGGTTTTGTTGATAATGGCAAAACAGAGTAAAGGGGTATTTGCCAGAAGGGAGAATTCTTCGTGAAAGACATTCTGAGGAAAACTAGCTCGTGTACACGTTACACATGGGAAAATTACGAAAACGCCGATACATACAGTTCGTTCGCCTTGAATCGAACCCAAGTTCAAACTACCAGTGTTTAGAAATTTTACCTCTAAGCCGCTGGTGGGCACAACACTTCAAAAGATGGTGGTATTAATTTCTTTACAGTTCGTAGATTTCGCATATTGGCAAAATATTGAGTACTGCCGCTCGACGAAAATATTTATAGCGAACATCATTCGTAAATGATACTGTAAAATAAATGCAAAGTTGCGTTTTGAGTAATGCAGATTTTAAAATTATTTTATCATTATTATTAAATAAATGCTTAAGTGGCGTTATTCGGCCTTATCATTTTAAACGGTTCCTTTCAAGTGTAAGATTTCATTTACCATAACTCTAAATTATATTTATCTATATTCTTAAATTAGTATAATATATTAATTTTTTTTGTTTATATTATACAATTTTATATATTTTATAATACAATATAATTATTATACAATTATAATTAACCTTATTAAATTGTCTTTTCATCACTTATAATATTTAATTGCATACAAAGATTAAACTGCAGTTTCTTTTCTTCTTAGTAGTTTCGTGTATCAATAATTTTAATTTTTAATTTTCATGTTTAATTATTTTTATTAGTTTATTTTTACAAATATTTTTTGGAAGCTTTTATGTTAAACTCTCCATGGGGCTAGATTGTATCCTGGAGTTTTCAGATTGTACTTAAAAAAGCACTTTTCAGGCCTGTAAGATTTCTTTTTGCTATAGTTCCATAACTAAGCGCACTACACGTTCTCAAACTATATACGATTTTCTGCCCATTTCATAATTAAAATAGTGTTTAAATAAATACATAAATATGTTAGAATATAATTAAACTAATCCTTCGTTTAAATAATAATGCTAAGCCTAATGTTTACTTTCTGAGATCAACATGAAAATTTTTAACATGAAAAAGAATATATAAAATGTGGAGCTTGTAATTCGGCAATGATTTAATTTCGAGAATGGTTTTCAGCCCGAAGGGACGTTATCCCAAAAGCTCTCAAAACGTGTATGTATGTGTAAATGAAAAAAAAAAAATGCTCCTTTGGGAGTAATATAAAATCTGAAAACTTTCAGATTTGATTTATTTTATGTTGTCTTGTATTATTATTATAATTTTTTTTAATTGCAGCAGATATGTTATTTCTGTACTGTCCTTTTATATTAGGTTTTTCAACGTCAACTGTTAAAAGAATTAATTGGTCTCTCTTAACTAACGTCATTATTGTTCTATTACATGATATAGCCAAGCGTAACTTTACTTCATACAACCAAGTGATGCTCATGCAGAAGTATATTATTACAGAAATAACCTGATCGATTAGTTTAAATATGGTTAAAAGCTGGAACTTTATTTTAAGCTTAGTAAGATCAGCAAACCAATATATGTTGTGTCAAATACCCCCATGCAGTGTGGGTTAACTTTTCTTTAACAAGCATTACACTGGATTTAAGCACCTCTTTCTCTAGCTATCAGCAATACACGTTAACTGTTAGATACTAAACCCCAAAATGGCCATTAAATGGCGGTCAGAAAGTTAAAGAAAACTATGTTTACTGGAGCGTAAGTAAGGGCACGGAGGTCTGACCTCTGGTGGGCCACTGGCGCCCGATGGCTCCCAAGCCGTAGCGACCGAAGACAAGTTGGAAAGACAAAAGTAAGGATATCTCTAGTGTCCTTTCGCGAGTACTTATGGATTTTCTACTCCGATTGTTCTGTGTTCACTCACCTCCCACAGAGGAAAAGATGATCGTATTACTTGAACCTCTCTTCAAAGACAGGTGACCTTAAGTGTCTTTGATGTTCTTGTTCTGTATTAAATCCACAGAACGATTAGCTTACGTTTATTCTAAAGATAGTTCTTTAAGTTTCTGAACTCCCAACTGTTCGTTTAGTACGAGTTTCACATCAGTAAAAATATAACAAATCGCTGAATTTTAAGAACTACGATAGAACTCTGGTAACTGAGTCTCTAGGTCTCTATTCACAAAGCCAGTTATCAATTTAAAGAAGTATTCGGGAAAATAAAGCATCATTATAAAGGGTACAGTGAAAATCAACATTCACTAACATTGACGAATATTACTGTTGATTTAGCTTTTGCCCTCTATATCAGTAATTTGGTCATTTAATGGAATTTCCATTGTGCATTGGAGTAAAAACAGTATAGTTTACAACAGACGATTAAAGCAGCCCTAACTATTGTTCGCAGCATTCGATCCTCAGACCGAACTACCAGTATTTAGCAACTTTAACGCTTGGCCGCTGGTGGGCCTTATATTATTAAGCAGTATTAATGTTTAATTACATATACGGGCATTGCAAAGATACGAAGCTGAAGACTCAAGTCTACATAAACTGGTTGTGAGTTAGTAATCTTGCGAAACTGTCACTTCTGGAAATTAAAATAAAATCTTTTTCTACTATAACTCCGTCCTGTAGATGGAATTTTTATTTTCATATTATTTGAATGGGATAAAATAAAGTTATTTCCGAGTCCCCTCCCCAGCAATTTCATTCATTTCTACCGCAGACATTTTATCTGAATTCAAAGAGAACGTTCATTCCTCTTGCCAAGGTTTACAAGGAACTGAATCATCATTCTTCACAACTTTTAATTCAAAAGAAATATCCATTTTACACGATAATGATTATAAATCAAGTTTTTCTTCTTTTCTCATTATTCTCAGAATTTGGTCTTATCATCAAACTGAAACTTTAGCAGAACTTCAACTTAAATTCATCCATCAGCCCTTTGCCAGTGGGAATAGATGAAACTGAAACCTTACACGAAGAATGCAAATTCACCGTCTTTTAAATCTTATTTAAAAGCGCATTCCCCCATCGAGCAGCACAAATAAAAGTTGCAATATGTTTCGACTTTTAAATATCCCAACTTCCTATACAAAATTTTATCTGTTACATCATAATTAATCTCACGAGAGCTAACTTACATTCAGGATCCATACTTAATAGGGATAGAATTTCTCAATTACCTTTGAAACTTCTCACTTCTAAACTAACCGAACAATAGCAACCACCTTTTCCAACTTGTCGACTCCAAGTGGCGAACAAATAAGAGAATCCTTTTAATGTGAAGTAGCTCTTCAAAGAAACGATTAGCGGGCTTCTGTCGGCTCTATTTGAAGCAGGCCTGTCTTACAGCGTGGGAGTCAAAGCCACATACGAAAGGACGGAATACTCGAGAACATAGTCTCCACAGTAACGGCAGGACAACTTCGGGTGTGAAATAAGGTGTGAAGGAAATGCGGGAGAGAGGAAACACTGCAGGTTTTCAAAAAGAAAGGAGTAATTGAGAACTGAAGTAAGGCTCTAAGAAATCGATGAATTATAACGATTCCGTTTTCCACATCGATACAATCGCTATCGAGGCAGACTGTTGCTGAGTCACATTTCCTCATCCCCCCTCGCCAAGAAGAAAATACTTTGCTAAAATTGCAAAACGGATTAATATTAATTCTAATACAGCTATTATTTATTCGTTTCCTATATTTGACTTGTAACTGTTGTTTGCCCCAAGCAGCAATTAGTCTCGAAGCACTATTTTGCATTGAATCATTAAAATACCGTCCACTGTTTAAAAAAAAAAAATGACACAATGTAATATGGGATGGCATCTTCGATAATAATCAGATGATGCTGCAAACTGTGCGAAAGAACTTTTCCCTTTTAGCTGGAGAGAACGCAGACGATTCCGCCATTAAGACGGTAACACGACTGAAAGACGTTTGAATGTAAAGACGCTGATTTGTATTCATCTGTAAATAATCTCATCTATTTCCTTCTATGAATGTAATCACTTTATAGTTTGTAGTAACTATTCATGTTTCCATTAAATTTTCGAGCTTTCTATAAATCGGATTAGTTATTGAAAACCCCTAGACCACCATCTCTGAAGTATATTTACAGACATCATATTCCTAGATAGTAAGTACCGATCCTACATTCCTACAGATTTTGGGCGCTCAGGCCACGACGAGCCTAGGAAGAAAACCGAAAGTCTTTGATAATGAAATACCTATTTTGATGATTCCTGATTTAGACTTTTTCCCGACTTAACAAATTTCTCCCGATTTGACTAATGGACTATTGTTTTAAAAGACGTAAACTATTTTAAGAAGAGTGAAGATGCTGCCTAAGGATGAAATGTCTCAAGAAAGACGGCTTTAAGAAGACACATTCGAATGGCGGATCTTGAGGATATCTAAGACGCATTTAGATGATACATCCAGACGGTATCTAAGAAGACGCATCCAGGTGATGATTTAAGATGGCGTATGTACGAAGACGAATCCAGAAGGACTGTTCCATACGACTTTGAAGAAGAGATTCCACGACGATGATGCTCGAAGACGACGATGACGACTGATGCATAATTTAATCCAAACTAAGTTCTTTTTTTTTATTATTATTTTATTTTTCAGATCCCCAGATGCTGATGGTTATACTATCATAATGCGAGGCCGCATTCCGTCAGAATGGTCGAGCAGGTGTGGGATGACATCTTCGATAATAATTAGATGACGCTGCAAGCTGTGCGAAAGAACTTTTCCCTTTTAGCTGGAGAGAACGCAGACGATTCCGCCATTAAGACGGTAACACGACTGGAAGACGTTTGAATGGAAAGACGCTGATTTGTATTCATCTGTAAATAAACTCATCTATTTCCTTCTATGAATGTAATCACTTTATAGTTTGTAGTAACTATTCATGTTTCCATTAAATTTGAGTTTTCTATAAATCGGATTAGTTATTGAAAACCCCTAGACAACCATCTCTGAAGTATATTTACAGACATCATAAGATAGTACGTAAGTACCGATCCTACATTCCTACAGTAATATATTTATACTTCGTATTTAATCTATCTGTTATTAATTAACAAACTAAGCTATTTAAACTCGATTCAGTTCATAAGAATAATTATTTTTCTGAATCTAATTGATCTAAATAAAAATGCATTTAATTCCTGAAAAATATTTAATATTTTTGTAGAATTATGTTGCACATATATTTTTTTTTTCGCTTTTCAAATATAGAGAACTCATAAAACTTTCCCATGTTAATCTAAATATATAGCCATCTAGCATCAAATAAAACGCTTCGCTATTCTACTTCGGCTAGCTCCATTGATAAGCTCTACTGAAAAAAAACACATTAATATTTCCCTTTTGGCTGAGCCCCCTTTTTAAAATCTAAAAATTTTCATATTTTATTTTACTGTTGTTAATTTAGTGAACTACTATTATTATGTTTACCAAACATTAATTCTTGTTGTTATTATTATTACAGTTAATTATTATTATTTGACATTGACAAAATTAAAATAATTATTATTTAGTCATCTTTTCTTTTTGACATACCGGTTATTTATTATCTGTATGACGTATTAAATTTATTTTAATGAAATTATCTCGGCATCCAAGTTCAGAAAATAAGAAAATTTTAGTATTCGTTAAATATTGAAACATCAGTCTTTATACTGATGGTCAGCCAAAGGGGAAGAAACTCGTTGCAGTTCGGTATAGTTTTATCGAAATTTAATCCTGATGTTACGTTTATTATTTTTATGATATAAATAAATAAACTATAATCCTTCATCTTAATGCGCAACTAATAATCCATGATAACCAACAACTTACTTGCTTTTAATTTAGAGTTACATATTGAAAAAACATTAACCGCAAGATAGAAAAAGTTATTTAATAAAATACATAATCGTCGTTTTACTTTCACTTTTACATGACATTTACCTTCATGTAAAAATGCACATATGCATATATTACTGTACACCAGTTATATGTAAAACCAACTAACAATGAAATGAGAATGTAAAGCGGGGATATTGAACTGGAGACTAGAGATTTAAAAATTAAAATGCGTTTAAAATTAAAAGAGCCGTAGGAATTCGTGAAAATGCTTCAAAACTAAAGAAATGAGCTTTCGAAAATTTTGGAAACTTCAGTCCCCCCCCACAAAAAAATCGTTCTTAATAATGTAATTAATAAAACAAACAAATTAGCATGCAAAAAATTACAGAACTAATTTGCTTTTTGACTATACGAAATGCCCAGCTGCAGTAAGATAGCTTCTCCGCAAAACGGGTTTAGGGTTGCCAGAAAATGGCAAAGAAAGGCAGGGTTGTCAGATTTGGTGCGAAATCGCCCATTTGGCGACAAAACTGGTGATATGCCATAAACGGAGATAGAACATTCTAGAAAGAATTCTTACCGGTTTCCCGGAATATTCTCGAAGGCAGGTCAAAAGCTATATAAACTCTGCACTACGCGGTGTAGCAATGCGTCGTGAGTTTTATCGTGGAGAGTATCTAGAGTACGCTGAGTTAAGCAGTAGCGTCTTAAGCTTCGAGAGCGATGGACGAGTCGGGAGCTGTACATTTAGTGCTTTGCCGTGAAGCTGTCTTCACCATTATAGCCCGATAGCCTGAAGGCTATGCAAACGTTGCTATCAATCACTCCAAATCCTCGAACCCGTACAACGTAACAGTATTTATCATATTAATCGAGTAGCTGATGATGACAGCAGGTGGTCGAAAGGATTTACAAATGGGGTGAGAATTTCAAAATTTCCCATATCTTCCAGTCCGCATCTTATTCAATCCTTTCATTATTGATAATCAGAAACGATATTTTCTAAGATAAGAAACAAAGTTTACATCTTCTCTCAAATTTCGAAGAACTCTTTAGTTCACAGCTTCAAATCATTTTAAATGAGATAATGAGAAGCTCTTCAAGTTTAGAAGCCTTTTAATCTTTTAAACCTTAGTTTCCAGTTCTATTATTAAGTAAGTGAAAAAGTGACCTGAAATTTTAAACGTTACATGACACAAAGTGAATACTTACAAATCCATGTTTGTCGGAGATGTTATTGGTAAGTTTGAGTTTATGGAAAGAGACCACTTTCTGCATCCACTGCTCTCCCGTGGATGGAGAGTCGGGATGGATGTACATTCTCTTGGGCATCTCGGGATCGGCTTTTCCAGCCACCACCCACCGACTGTTGTGGAATTTGTATCGGCAGTCGTCTGCAGCCACAATGTCCATCAAGAGGATGTACTTAGCCTTCTTGTCCAAGCCACTGACACGAACCTTGAACGCTGGGAACATGCGTCTAGAAAGAAAGGAAAAAGATATTTCCGTAAGGAAAAAAAGAATAGGAAAATAAAATAAATAAACTGCAACAGTCATAAAATCGTACATTGTGACCTTGGCACTATATCATTTACCATTCCTCATTAGCATAAAAACGCTCGCCGCTTCTACGCCATTCAGCGAGAATAAATGACATTAGCGAAACGAGCAAAAACAACAATAAGAACTGCAGTCCATTTATTAGTTCATCAAACTGTAAGAGTATGGAAATGGAAAACATTAGAATAAGAGAGAGAAAATATTGTATTTAATGATTAGTAAACTGTTACAAAAGCACTGATAATTTAATTAGTTAGCTGAGCTGTTTCAGTCTATTTTTAATCGTATATGTTTAAGAACATCAAATACTCTAAAAATTACAGTTTTCAAATTATCTGTTTCAAATAAATTTCTTAATCACAATCGGTTATTTTATTTTACTAATAAGCGTAACTTGCCCTAAAACTAAAATTTATATATGAAATTAACCAATTTTATAAAACATTGCCAAATTTTTTAGAATAATAAGTGGTTGATGAATCCAAATTACGTCAAGTGTCTCGAATATGAGAGTAGATTAAGTTAACCTAATCTGCGTGAAAGCAAATCGTATTTTCGAGATACTAGAAATGACGTCATGAGATGAAACCAGTCCCTTTCCATCAGTGCATGAAGTGAAGTAATTTTTGCAAAACACAGCTATTTCGAGAATCTGCATTTGCTAACTTTTGTTCTGAAAATTTAATCCAAATCCTTAACAGCAATGCAAAACTATTTCAAGCAAAATATTTTACCCAATTTTAAACCAAAGCAATTGTAAAATGA
Source organism: Stegodyphus mimosarum (assembly GCA_000611955.2). NCBI lineage: Eukaryota > Metazoa > Arthropoda > Arachnida > Araneae > Eresidae > Stegodyphus > Stegodyphus mimosarum. Next base: position 762,261 of record KK115391.1, on the reverse strand, counting down.
AAGCAATTAATTCATCAGTTAGAAAAGCAGATAAGTTAAATTTAAATAATTGTAAAAATACTATTAAAATTACGTCAGATACATTAAAAGAAACAGCAATTTTAGTTTACCAGTAGATCTGAAATTTCAACCCAAAAGTTAAAACATTTGAAAATTTGCTATTAAGTTCACACCAAAAAAGAATTGAAAATAATATATATTTTTGTGTTAGTTATTTTATGGTACTAGAAGTAATAAAGGTTCAGCGTGATTCTAGACTGTTCGTATCTCTCTTTTCTACTGATATCTAATTACGAGGCGTATTCGGAAACTAAGTACCGTTTTGAAAAAAAAACATAGTAAAACAATTTTTTCGAATCCAATTTTATTTTTACATGAAAATACATGTCTTAAACTATTTTTCAACATAGTTTCCGCCAATGATCAAACACTTGTCATAGCGGGGGACCAGTTTTTGTATACCATCGTCAAAGAAATTCCCGCCAGTTTCGATAACCACGACTCCACAGCATTTTTCGTGGCATCGTCAGATCCAAAGCGCTTGCCACCAAGCTCGCGCTTCATGTGCAGGAACAAGCGAACACAATATCGTGCCGCATTAATGGTTTCACCTCTAGGAAGAAATTCAGTAAGCAAAACGCCTTTTCTATTCCAGAAGACAGTGCACATGATTTTTTGTGATGACATTGTCACTTTGAACTTTTGTTTTTTCGGAGAATGAGTGTGTCTCCACTCCATGTTTCGATTCTGGTGTGAAATGACACACCCGAGTTTCATCACCTGTCACAATTTGGTTTAAAAAGTTTTCTCCCTCATCAACTGTACCGCGTGAGAAATGTCGAGGCACTACCAAGTCGCTTAGTTTTGTGAACATCGGTGAGCATTTTTGGAACCCATCGGGAACACAGTTTGCGATAATTCAAGCGGTCAGACACAATTTCGAACAAAACAGCACGTGAAATTTGTGGAAATGCCTCCGAAAGAGTTGTCATTGTGAAGCGTCTGTTCTCATGAATTGCTTCATCTACTTTCCTTACCAAATCATCGGTGACAACAGAAGGCCGACCACTCCGAGCCTCGGCGTGGACATTTGTTCGACCTGCATTAAACATTCTTACCCACTTTCTCACCATTCCATCACTTATCGCGTCACCGTAAATCATTCCTCGCGTTCAAAAATTTAATCACGGCACGAATCTCACAGTCAGCGAGAGAACTAATTATCTTAAACATTTTGAATGTGCACAGCAAACTGACAACACAACATAAAGCAACCAAAATGGCGACAATTGAAAGTCAGTGAACAAGAAAGACTAGTGCGCATGCGCGGGACGCCTACCACAGCGCTGCGACGGCGCTAGAATGAAACGGTACTTAGTTTCCGAATACGCTACGTATTACAATTTCTATTTTTATCTCGAAATTTTGATTCATATCGGTTCATCAGTTCCTAAACTGCTTTTCTAAGGACTACTTATTCGTTACATATACTCACATGATTTACATAAATCTGCTGAAATAAATAGAAAATTTGAAAGTCTAGATCTATTTTTTAACCTCGTATTCTCGGATTACTACAGAAGATTTTATGGATAATCACTGTAATGCACCTAAATGTCCGACCATGTCTGTCGGAAACTCGAATCCTACTTAAAACTGCTAAATTACTCGTCTAGGGGGTTAAAATAGGGTCAATAGATACTTCAAAATTAATTTTCCTCAGCGCCTTCTTCTGTTCTCACTTAAACCCTGAATTCTCTCGGGCAAATCGATTTCTTCAATGTGCTTTCGTTTCGTAAGTAAATCGATTCGAATCGCGCGGGCTTACTAGTAATTACAATCGTTTTACATTTAGAAGTGTTACTAAATATATCACTCATAAATAATGGATGCATTTATGTTTTACTTGGGACGAAGTCTAAGCTGGAAGTTAAAATTAAAAGACAAATTTACCAAACAATCATTTTCCATAACCTTCATATGGTTCTCCGAAAGTCTCTTAAAATGCATTACTCCCCTTCCCCAAAATAAATCAGTTTCTTCAAAACGTGATTCTCAGATCTAACTTTGAAGCACCGTATGCTCAAATGCGCCATGATTTAAAAACTGATTTCATTGACCCTAAAATAATTATAAATTCACAGAATTTCTTTGAAAGATTGGCTGCTCCTTCATAACAAGATATTAGCTACTTAGCCAACTATGATCCAACCTTAGATTATAAAAGACTTAAAACCATCTTTCACGATGCATAATCGCTGAATACTAGCAGTTCCGAACTGGATTCGATTCCAGGCGAACGGGCTAACTGCATGGGTATTTTCGTAATTGTGCAGCTCGCACATGTGTAACATATGTGCGAGAAAAACCCTGCACGAAAACCTCCCTTCCTTCTGGTGTGCTTTGTCATAATCAACTAAACCAAACCAAATCCACGATATTAATTGGCAAGGTTTGTATTTTTTAATTATTCATTTACATCAAATAATCCCAGATTGCCTACAGATAGACCGCAGATGTCATATTCTGCAAATCAGCTCAGGTTCGAACTTTAACCATGCAATCCACAAAAGTTTCGATTCTTATTTTTCGACGGTGTTAAACGCTTTAAACTTTCCATTATCGAAATGTCTAATACTCTGTTACTAATGCAGCAAGTTTATAGGTACTTGAGCAAGTCGGCTTTCATCCAGCAATGCAAGATTTCCGCAATTTCAGTGGCGAGAGCAATGTTAATTTCTTTTTCCTTGTGAAAATTATAATTCTTACTTGATGATGCTCATAAAAAATGCGACTTGGAATGCTTTCAACAATCCAGATTTTTGATTCGCTTTGTCGTGAGTTCAGTTTAGATGAAATTAAAAGAAACTTCAGTCTGGAGTTATTAAAAGTCTGATATATGTCTTTTCTTTGCTTCTGAGCATTGCTTTAGCAAGCGTTTAAAGAAAATTTTGTGTCGCCTCTATCCACCGGAGATATAATATCTGTCTAATCAGATTCAAGCAAGGAGATTATTTACTTTTTTTTTAACTCAGATCCAGCCCAAAATTGTGTTCTACGCCTGTTTTGTAATGCACTTTGGTGCATACAAAACAATAGAATTCACGCTTAAGGCAGACCAACTTCATACTGTTTATTGTAAACTTGCCAAAAAATTTTATGACAGCCAACACAATATACAAAATTCTGCCACCAAAACATGTAACTAGGATTACAATGATCCTGTTAATTGTAAAGGCCCTATGACAATTCTCAATGCTTTTACTGACTAACCTTGTGACTACTTAAATTGTATATAGATTTTCACCATACGCATATATGTATAAAAAAATTAATTAACAATTACCTGTTCCATTGGTAATGCCGCCTGCTATTCGTTTTACTGCTCATTATTATGTAAATTATGTAAATATTTGCCTACTCATAAGTCTGTATGTTATTATGTCACCTTGTACATTCTTGTTGAATACCAGTGTTTATCTATATAATTAGTCTTGCTAGTAATATGTAACTAATTTTATCTGTTAATTGATATCTTGTTTTATCCATAGTATAGTAATTACCCTCAACTTCCCCCTTCAATTACCTAATTACCTTTCACCGAAGGAATTACACTGGTGTCCGCCGAAAACATCGCGGACGAAAACGTCGCGGAGAAAACAACGCAAGGCGAAAACGTCGTGGCTCAAAACATTGTTGGAGAAAATAAAGCAAAGAGAAAACATCGCATTCTAAAACATCGTGGTACAAAACATCGTCGTCGAAAATAAAGTGGTTTAAAAACTTTGCAGTTTAAAAGCATCGTCGTCGAAAATATCGTGGTAAAAAATAAAGCTCCTACAAATCATCGCATGACGATAACATCGCGCACATGCGTTTTTCGGACTTTAATAATTGTAAATGGGTATTCGCATAATGATTTGTGAGCTCAAGATGGGAAGGAGGATAATTTTTACTTTTAAATTATTGTATTGAAACTTTATGTCACACAAAATTCAAAATTACCCAGTTTGTTCGATTAGGGGTAGGGCCTTAGGCCCAGGTACTCTGGTGTTAGCACCTCTATCGTGAAACGGTTTAACTTAGATCAGAGCTTTCTTTCCATTCTTTTCCCTGATGTAAAGTTCTCAGCAGAGAATGTGAAATTTAAAATCCTCGTCTTGCTGAAGGAAGTGTGGTTGCTGTCAAATCTGACGCTTCGCTATCTTGCACTACTGCCAAGTCTCAGCAAAGACATCGGCACCCGCAGGTTTGCGCAGAGATTTTTAAACCTCACGAGGTATTAAGTGGAAAACATTATCTCTCCTTTAGATTACAGCGGCATAGCGGCGATGCCAAAAAATACCTTCCCCATTTGTACGCCTAAAGCGCGACGTGCTTAATGCGTCGAGACATCAAAAACAAGGGTCCTGAGACTATATGCTGAGCATCTTGATGAAAACGCTGAAATGATGATCTCATTAGCGCCACCATGTTTAACCACAGTCGTGCAACGATGCTGTGCAAAAACTAAGAGAAATTACCTAACAACTAGAGAAACTGTCTTATAACATGTTACAAGTTTGGACAGCTAATTCGATTCAATTATTTCGATTATGCCAGGCGGTCATATGCCAGACTTATGAACCTTTCGTAACTAGAGTCGGCTCGTAGTAGGCCAATATTTTTTTGCTTTTTAATATCTTTTCATGGATAAAGAACATAAATTATAAGTGAAACGAAATTGTTTTAATGTCCATTTAAACAGCGATTTAAATATCTGCAAGAGATTCTATGATACTTGCTGGAGTTACAGTACAAGATACATTTATAATTAACTTTATAATTAGCCTAACTTTTCGTCTGGAACCATAGAATGTCATGCGAGCGAAATGTATTGCATAATTATTGAAAAATTCGGAGCTCCTAAGCAGATATTTAAAAAAAGATTAATCAAACGAGGGTACATTTGAACGTTATTCGCTTTTAATTAAATTAATAGGTGAAATTAAATAAATTAACAGAAGTAAGTTTTCCAAATAATTATACATTTTCCCATTAAGATATTATTTATCTTCTCCCCCTTTCCCAGTGGTTAATTTTGCTGTTGTACGATATAGGTTACGAGAATACTGGTAAATTATATATAATGCGATAATTTGAAATCTTTAATTTTTTTTAATCGCTTCATCGATTTATTAGAATCTCTCAATTAAGCTGAAATGAAACTGATTAAATTTTAGATGAAAGACACACATATTAATAACATACACTGCGCTTCAAATTAGTGTTATTTTTAGGTAGATATCGCATGCATTTTGAATGAATCTGAGTCCCAAATTAAAAGGTGTCTAATTTGAAAATATTTTATTCTGATCTTATTGGACAAAACTAATTGTATTCAAGTATTTTGTAATGTTTATTTAAAAAAGAAAAAAATTAACATTTTCTTAAAAAAGTTCCTTATATTTCAATTTTTTTATTTAAAACTTTACTGTAAATAAAACATTTACTGGCTCATATTCACGTTATAAGCGGGATGGAGGAGGGGGAGAAAAATAGAAAAAACACACGAAAATTCACCCTGCAGCTATCGTGCTCACTTGGAATATGATCCAGGTCAAACTTCCAGCATTCAGCAGCCATTCAATAATCGAATAATGATGGGCCCCTGTACTCAGTGCAATTCAGAAGCCGCAATGTAGGATTAAGGAGACGAAGCCCCCCCTTTTAACCTAGATTTTACTTCAAGTGAGTACTGTTCTTTCTCTAAAATATGACCATCTTGGAAAAAGCTTTAACGGGGGGGGGGGAGGACAGTTGTAAAGCGTTTGGAAGACAAGCCTTCAGATTAATGTTTTAGGGACATAAAATTCGCTCATTAAATGATGTGAAAAGTGTATCGAAGTATAAGGAGATAGTATTGGAAAACAAAATATTGAAGATTTCTCTATTTCTTTCACAAGTATACCAAGTCGGAAACGCTTCGATCTACATGTATATGTCTATACATGCTACAGAGGCTGTTCGCACATTTTTTAGGCGATGTATATTGTATTCACAAAACTAAACTACATAAAATTCTTGTGTTTTAAATGTTCTATTTGACATCCCTTATTCTGAACTATCTTCCGACACCGCAATTTCCAGGATAGTAATGCCTTTTGAAGTGTCAGAAGAGGTATTCTATCCCATTCCTCCCGAACAGCTTTCCAGAGTCCTGTTAGGGTTTTGGGATAACGCTAGGATAATGCAGTTTTTAAAAGTTCAAAAGCACAAAAATCCACAGGTGACACATCGAGAGATTTAGTAGGGATTTCATGAAGGATATGGCCTCGATACCAGTTTTTGGTTCCATTTCTTTTAGGAAATTTACAATGAATTTTGATGTGTGACTGCTAGCTTTGTCCCGATGGAGTCTCTCAGATGGATGGCACTGTGGGTAAAGCGATGGTATTTCCTTCAGAAAAATGGGCAATAAAATATGTTCCCGATAGTATTTGGATTTAATCTTGGTATTTTTTTGCACTCTCTTTATTTTTAACTTGCCATTATAAGAAAAACCAGCAACAATCATGAATCCCTTAGAAAAGCTCTCTTTCGATTCTTACTTGATGTACTTAAATTTTTTTATCCCCATTTATGATAATAAATGGCTCTTTTTTTGTTACGATCATTTAAATACACCCATGCTTCATCTATTGTGACAATTGTTTTCCATTTTTCTTCGGATAAGTGTTTCTCATATAGAATCCTGCAGCGTGTCCCGCGTCGAGCGATATGCTTTGGAAGAAGACGATGCACATTGCGTTTTTTCGCTTTCTTAAGATTTAAATCAACGTTTATCATTTTGTTTACAGTGGACACCGAGCATTTTAGTGATTTTGCAACTGTCCTTTGACTAGGGGGATTTTCTTTCAACATTAAGCAACGTACCTTTGCAATAGTCGAAGATGTCCGTTTTTTCCTCGGATACTTGTTTGGAATTTTTGTCCCACTTGAGGCTCCAGTTTGACATTTTTTTCCTTTCTTGTTGATGATATGACCTATCGACGCTTTAGATATCACAAAACCATGACTCTCACATCGTTTTTGGATAACGGAGTATGCCTATTTCTCTTCGGAAAGAGCGTCAATGTAGCCTTCGAATTGGTTATAGTAAAAATTAATGTTATCTTTGATGATGGCATTTGGTGACGAGTTATCCGATGGAGAAAGATGTAAGAATCTCTTTCTTACATTTTCAGAAATAATTATATAAAAACTTACGCGATGAAAATGTGATTTCCGTGCACAATATATTGTTTTTAAAGCCAATGAATATTGACTAATTCCCCCGCATTGAAAGGACTTGGTGAATGATTGACTTGGTCCACGTGCATATACGATACACAACCATGCATTAAAATGGTAGTGAACCCTTTCCACAATCTGGATCCATTCATATCAAGATTGATTTTTTTTTTAAGGTTGATTCCTAATAAGCAAATCAGCTTAAGTTTTACGGTTGTCAGTTATTTTACGATGTACTTTGAAATATAATACAATAACGCATGGCTGAGTTTGATTATGGAACTTCGCTTTAACTGCGACTCTAAAACGCAATGTTTCCTTCGTATTTATTCAGATTCAAAATAAATAATAAAAAAAAAAATTCTGAAAGCTTTCAGATTTTACATTGCTCCCAAAGGGGCGTTTATTTTTTTAACTTTTTGCGTGTAACCTTTATTTATTAAATAACATATTCTTCGCAATTAAACCATAAAATTCAATTCAACAGCAATATCACAAAATAATTTTAAAATGAGCATATCTTTAGAATTTCCGATAGACAGTCTCGCGCCCTGAAGATGATTTCTTTTTTTCCCATGCAGTGTTGCCATTAAAGTCGTTGAGTTTGCTAATAAAAAATTCATTAGTGTTACAAAATATGAAATTGATAATAAAACAAATTCTAAATTCCAAATTAGAGCTTCCATATGCCCATATTCGGTGGAGGATTAAGTTATTCAAAATTGGATGTCTCTAAGTACCGTTGTTTTATCACATTACGAAAAACACACATACTACATACATTTACGCACATTCTTCATTATTTAATTTCTTTAAATAAAATACAGGGCTGTAATACTTGGTGGCAGCAGTTTGAAAGGTGAATGAACGCAGAAAGTGAATCAACGCAAAATGCCAAAACGAAATTAATAGCCCTTTTGGGTTAACGCCCTTTGGGTTAGTAAATAAATTAAATAAAATTTCTCTTTGCGTTTATTTATAATCCCAAAGGAGTGTTAACCCAGAAGGGCTGTTAGTCCTGAAACGGCACTTTGTGTCAAATAGCTAAAAGCGTTGAATCATAATTCAAATTGTTGCCACCAAATATTATCGCACTGTATTATATTTAAAGAAATTAAATCATGAAGAATCTGCATGAATATGTGTATGTCTCTCGCATTGTGAGAAAACGACGGTACCTATAGAGATCCAATTTTAAATAACGTAGTCCTCCACCCGAATATGAGCACCTAGAAGCCAGAATTTTCAACTTGTTTTATTATTTATTTCGCATTTCGTAAAACTTCAACCAATTTTTTTATTAAAAAATTCAAAAATTTGAAAGCAAGCAGCGGCATTACTGCACGGAAGAAAGCATTTTTATTTCCAGCGCACGAGACCATCTATCGGAAATTCTGAAGATATGGTGCTTTTAAATATTTTTAGCCCAAAGGAGCGTTTGCCCAAATGGTCTCGAAACGTGTATGTGTGTGTAAATGAAAAAAACGACCCTTTAGGCATAATATGAAACCTGAAAGCTTTCAGATTGTAACAGATATATAACAATTTTTTGAAGTAACGAAACTTTTTACTCAAAACTAATATTACATTTCTGTTTATTGTCTTTCTAAGCAAAATCCTACTGTTTTAGTAGAAGAATAGTACAGATAGTACAGAATAGAACTTAAAAAGTAACAAATTTGTTTTGAACGCAGTCAAAGGCAGGAAACTCAAAAAAGAGACACTGTTAGCTTTCCCAGTTGCTTCTCCTGGTGACGGAGTGAGTGGGCTACATGGTTTTTTATGGTTTACTACCCAGTTTCTCTTTTGTTCACGAAAGCATCAGTCCTCTTAAGTAGATAGTACTTTACCATATTCAAATAACTTTATTTCATCTAAATTCTCTTCGAAATTTCCCCATGAGTGCATGTTGCCTCGTTGACAAATAACTCTGAAATACTTAACCATCTCTACATATAATAAAATAAAGAGTCTGTGTGTGTGTCTTTTGTTCGTGTTGCGAGTAAGCTAATAGACCCACAGCCACGAAATTTGGTACATAGGTGTATCTACTCAAGAGCCAGTGCACCTCGAAGCGATTTTTTCGAAATTAGAATTAGAATTTTTTTTTATTTTATGTTTTGTGACCAAATCGCGTCATTTTGAGACATAATGGGCTACAGGAAAGCGAGATTTCACGCTATACATTTCATTTTTACATCGTCGTGAAGCGTAGATACTTAGCTATTTTACGAACTTGAAATAAATTTCGTATTTCAATAAATCGATTAAATACGAATTTATTTAGGAAGGTGAGCTTAACACCTTTTTGGCGGAATTTTTTTTAAAAAAACTTATTTTAAAAAATGCGCCGTTTATTTTCCTTTGATTTTTGGACACGTTGAACTTTAATCCTTTCGACTCCTTTTGAAAAAAGAATTTTGGAAAACTAATAATATTTTGCATTTTTTAAAAATTTTTTAAATGAGGCTTCCGAATACACTTCTCGCATCTCAGATATTTTAAATGTAGTTTTGGTAACAATTTTCCTTTCTTCAGTCAGTCAGTCAGTGATTTTATAGCCGAATTATTGCAAATAATGCAACTTTACCGGCTCAATGACAAAATTTGCCTAAAAAGGCCACAAGACGTTGAAAGTCCAGACAAATAAAAAATAAAAGAGCAAAGGTCAAAAGGGAAGCCACAAGTGGCAAATACAAGACGACTGAAAAGATATACAATGCATAATAAATATAAAATAT